>CM023458.1:14285421-14503522 GCA_013339765.2 Haemaphysalis longicornis
ATGCCGAACCCATGCGCTTGAAGCGAGCTGTACTAGTTTGCTCGAAGCGGCAAGGACGGCGAGTACTGCGGTTTTATTCGCGTGTCTAACGTGTATGGGAACTTGATATCGCACGCCGTTGCCACGTCTCCCGTTCGAGACACGTCTCCGTACAAGGACTTGTACACCATTGCCTACACCGGAGACGGAGTCTTTGTGGTGACGGTGTACCTCGCGCCAAACCTTTCGCTCGGACGGTTTGACCGCGCAGCTGACGCGGGGCTATGGAAAGTGTGCGCGGGCGCTCCAGAACCCTCTGACCAAATAGTCTTGGTTGGAGACTTCAACGTTGACGTGCGCAAGAAGAGTGGCGAGTGGCTGGTCGAGTACATGCAGACCAGGCACTCTATGCATTGTCTCTATGCCGGCTTCGACACGTGCCCCACTACCATTCACGGGAGTTGCATTGATTATGGTCTTTACGCGAAACTGTGACGCGCGTATGCTTCTCAAAGACCCTTTGACCGTGCACTTTAGCGATCACAAGGCAGTGATTGTGGCCGTCAGGTAAAACGATACACAAACAGGTGCTGATGAATAAATGATTACGTTCACACTCTCGTCATTAATTACGGCATTACTCGCAATCACAACTCATGCATTCGCAATTCTGCACGATTCCCTTCGGGGGAGGGTGCGGGGGAATTTTTTTTTTGTTGTGTTTTTTCGAATCATGTACATAAATGCTTGTTTTGCTGTCCTTTTGCATAAACCAGTTGGAAGTCTAGCTTGTGTTTCATCTTGTCTTTCTTACTCCTGTGTTAAAGTTCGCTAGAAGGATGAGTTCATTTCAATGAATACATGCAAAATACACTCGTAATGGTTCGTACTACGACGTAGTTGAAATTTTGTCATAAGCCAATGATTCAAATCACTGAAGTAAAAGAACTGTGTCACAATGTGCTTGAGCTTGCTAAGCGAATTGTAGTTGCTGCTTAAGTCAATGCGTCCTTTTAAACTCTAAACCTGCGACGCTGCCGGTTCTATCATGTTTACAAAAATGGGGCGTTTATTACAAATGACGAAAAGACACTAGTCTGTCTACGAACGTAGAACGTTTTCGTTTATTGCAGGGGATCGGTTTTATTCTGGGACGGCTTTAGAGCAAACCTTTAGAAAATATATGCCCGTGACGTTGAAAGGCATCCGTTTCCTTGAAGTTGATCGTGTAGTATTCCCCTGCGGCGTGTTTTTGTCCGCTTAGTTCTCCTCGCTAATCAAGGAAGATCAATGGCCCTTCGAAATAATGTTGCCGAGGCAGGTGCGGTAGTTTATTATTTCGCAAAAAAATATTTATCAGCTGCGAAAAGTGTAACTTGAACAAAAGTGTAACGGACATGCAATAAATAACATCTTAATTAATCACAAGGAGGCTCTACAAATCCTAAATGCTTGCCTAAACCAGTAAAGTAAGGTTTAATGACATTATGAACCAGACATTATGAACATTATGAAAAAACGTTGTTGTGTAGTGGTTGCGCATCAGATTCCTGCTTCCAAAGCCGGGTGATCAGTTTCTGCTCTTTGCACAATTTTTATATTTTGAGTTCCATTATAGCTTGTTTGGTTTGGGTTATTTGCGGTATTGTTCACCCTTTTTTGTCAGCAATTATACTTTAGGTTAGCTTGCATTTGAGCGAAGTTATGCAAAAACGAGGCAGTTTTTCTGCAAAATGGCGGGGGACAACGCTTAAGAAGACTGCTCGTGGCAACGCCAGAAGAAGCTCTACCATAGAGATGCAATTTGTTCATGACATTTTAGGGGGAAAAAAATCAGCGAATTTTCGCAATGCTGCCAGGACAAAAAAAAAGGAGACATTTGAGTTTTTTTTTTTTTTTTTATTTGCGGTTTTTTTTTTTTTTTTTTTTTTTTTTTCTTTTTTTGCTCGAGACTGCTCGTGGCACCGCCAGAAGAAGCTGAACCATAGAGATGCAATTTTTCATGAATTGAAGTGGGTGTAAAAGCTAGAATTTTCCCTCTTGTTCTGTTGGCAAAAAAAGAAGACGATTCTGCACAGATCTATAAAAGTCTACAGACTTCTCGAGGCGAAAACCTTCGACGTCTCATCATGCTCGATGAGTGACCGTAGTTGCCTGCGACTGTATGAATTGAACCAAATTATGTCCGCTGGACAAAAGTAAGTAAATAATGTGTTTGAATTGAACACCAACTGAGGTATTTGGGGTGCTAAAGCAGCAGCCAAGGGCGGTAACTGCAGCGCTAACCCGGTATTGTGCCAGATGGAACGAGATTTATCTGGAGCATGCCGCAGGGCAGGTGAACGTGAGGGCATCGCGTGAGCGAAGCAGAATTGAAGATGAACGTATTTGATAACACTAGCTATTTCGCCCTTGAAATCACTAAGGATACCTAAATTCTCTAATAATGTGGCTTTTAATACTGGAAAAAATACAATTGTTACATGCTGAGCAACAAAAGTCCCAAAACAGGTTCCGCTTCCAATTTTTTTGCGCAAGATTTTAAGTCATGCAATTAGTTTCAAAAATCGCTTCCCTCCATGCACATCGGTCACATCACAACAATTGTACCCTCAGAAGCTCTGTTTTTTTTTTGTATCCTTAATGAAAATACGCTGTTTCTTCTAAAGTTTTGTATGGTGTTTTTAGAGCGCGCTCATCTCTTATATCCCCATTGTGTTTAATATAGCAATATCATTGTAGTTATGTTATCATTTTACGTATTTTAGGAGCAGCCATTCTAAAGAAACGATTAACATCTATCGCCTGGTTTTTTATCCTTAATTGAACAAATTTTTTTTTGATGAAACAATAAAATCACAGTTTTATAAAATATAGGTACGATACCTCAAAATACACGTGGAAACCGGCTCTCAGCCGTTGTGGTAGCAGTATGTTGATTTGCTTTACGGTGAGTTTGTGAAGAGGGCTCATAGGATAAGGCATTGCAGTGCTCGAGGATACAAAAGCGCAACTGGCTGCAGAGACTTCGAAACCTCTTGTGTTGTCTCCGGTGGTAGGGGCAGTGCCATAACTACTGCAGCCATAAGCATCGACTGCGTAGGAGAGAAAGATGCACACAATAAATATTAACACAAAGGAAGAGAGGCGTGCGCAATACTTGAGTTGTTGCGCAGAGAAGAAAGCTGGCGCCGCGGATCACCAACATTCAGTGTTCTTAACGTGGGATTGAGCAACAGCACCCTCTTTTTGGACAGGTAGATGAGCAATATGTGTTCGTTGGGAGATAAAGTTGTCTGATATCCCAGGGTATTACGGAAGCATATCCCACTCAATTAAATTGAAGGCCTAGGCCTGTAAGCGTACAACAGCTGCCTTATGGTTATGATTACAAGAGTGGACTTGAGTTCGTCTAGATGCTTTACGTAGTCCCTGTCATCACTGCATGCTCTTCTAGGCCTGGCGGCTTGCCCTACAAAGATCCCTTCCTTGCAGTGTCTCGGGTGATGGCTTTTATAACCTAGGTACTGCAGCCTGTCTGTTGGTTTTCTAAAAAGCGTGGCTTTAAGTGTACGTTGTCTAGAATGACTGCAGTATCCAGGAAGTTTGCTTCTTTTTCAGAATACGGGCAGAAGAATTTAATAGTCGGATGTGAAGAATTCAGATGATATGCAAACGTACTCCTCGTATCTCCAAAGCAAAAAGATCCCCAAATTATCCGCCTAAAAGTTAGTTGTTCCTTTGGTGTACTCCCTCCTGAAATAGCTGCCAGGTGGTAAGGTATTCTAAATAATGCTTCGCTTTCTCTTCTATAAATTTTAGAGACCACTGCACTAGCCAACTCAGTCTCTTCAACGACAAGATTGAAGCTCTTCTGCTAACTGAGCAGGAGAAACTAGATCTCAATATTTTCATAACTCGCAAGAAATATGATCTTAGCAATACGCAAGCGGTTAAGTTTCAACGTGACCAGATCCCTCGCGAAATACAGCTTCCACTGTAGAAAATCAGCTTCTCAAGAACCCGGACTATAGAGTATTAGGTCATGTAACGTTCCCCCTCGATACAGAGATTGGTTTAGTGGAACCTTCTCCCCCTACCAACAATCCTACAGAAAAAAAGAGCTCCCTCGGTACCTGCCGCAGCAACGTTTTTGACATTTCCAAAACACTAACAGCCGACGAAAAAGGTATCCTAGAACGAGGTCTAACTTTCCGTCCCACAAATAACCGCGTGAATGAATACGAGTTACATAAAGATCTCACGGAATTTTCTCGGAGAATGAGACTAAGTGAGTTTTTTCGGAAAAGCAGAACCAACCTGACATTAACGAAAGCACCCTCGCCCCTCCTAGCACTTGCACTCCAGATATGGATCAATCTCCAGAATTAGATCTGTACTTAAAATCAGTATCAAGAGAAATCTTGACAACAACTAAGCGATCAAACACGCCCAAGAACCTAACCCCGTCGGAACAAGTTACCCTGAATAACCTATCAGCCAGAACCGACATAGTCATAAAGCCAGCCGACAAAGCTGGTAGCGTATTTGTGTTACCTATAGGAAATTACAAAGATGAAGCTTATGGGCAGCTCAATAGCCCTTGCCACTACAAGCCCTTAGATGACGATCCGAGCCAGGAGTACAGACTAAAAATCCTTCAGAGCCTCACAGATCTGCGATCTAGAGAATTAATAACGACCACGGACCTAAACTTCATGAAACCGAATACTACGCATGCAGGACGTTTCTACCTCCTCGCAAATGTCCACAAAGTCCCCGTAGAATTATTATTCACTGCCGACATTTCTTGCAGGCCCATAGTGTCGGAAAACAATACCCCAACCGAAGCATTATCTGTTTCTGAATCATTACCTATCCGACATTTCTACTCTTCTTCCTTCATTCGTTGAGGACAGCCCCCACTTCTTTCGCATAATAGAAGAGATAAATAAGGGTGGGCGCCTACCCAGTGGAACCCTCCTTGTTACTCTTGACGTTGCCGCATTGTATACAAACATCCCTTTCGTCGAAGGAATCAAAGCTATTTGAAAAGCTTTATCAGCGAACCCGCACCAACATGCGCCAGAAGTGTACAAAACTTTGTTAAACTATTTTTAATGCTCAATTGTTGTGGCTTTGACTCGCCTTACTTTTTGCAAGTTTTTGAAAGCAGCATGGGTACTCCGTTGGCGCCGACCTATGCCAATATTTTCATGGGGCAACAAGAAGCCACCCTATTAAGCTCTTTTCCGCATAAACCTCAGGTTTACCTCTACTACATAGACATCTTCATGATTTGGGAACATGGTCGCGCGACTCTAGAAAAGTTTATATCTCATCTCAATTCTTCGCATCCGACCATTAAATTCTCCTGCCAGTATTGTGAAAAAGAAGTGAACTTCCTGGATACTACCGTCATTCTAGACAACGGTAAACTTAAAACCACGTTTTTTAGAAAACCAACACACAGGCAGCAGTACCTAGATTATTAAAGTCATCACCCGAGACACTGCAAGCAAGGGATCTTTGTAGGAGAAGCCACCAGGCTTAGAGGATTATGCAGTGATGACAGGGACTACGTAAAGCATCTAGACGAACTCGAGTCAACCCTTATGAACAGGAACAACCCCAAAAGCTCGCTTGATCAGGCGTACCAACGTGCATCTAATTTCAAAAAGTATGATGTGCTCAACAAACAGCGACAAAACGACAGCGCCAGGACGCCTGCCCTAATAACTAAATTTTCAAACGCCCTCTCAAACATAAACAATATACTGCGGAAATACTACCCCATTTTAACCATATTGAACATGCAGCGCAAAAAAGCAGCAGAAAGTAAAAAAAAGGACCAGAAAGTGTATTCCTGCTACCAGAAAGCGTATATCGGGCAGACGGGGCGCTGCCTTAACCTGAGACTCTTGGAGCACAAGCGCACGTTGCAAGGCGACAAGCATTCTCATGCTGCTCAGAATTGTGCCATGTGTGGGTGTGTCCCTGTTTTTCAAGACACTGTCGTAATTGCTAAACATAAGGAACAACGTGTACGGGAAATTATAGAAGCGTACCACATTAAAAAGAATGGAGAAAAGTGCGTCAGCATTCCGTCAATATCGTTAGACGAGACTGAATGTGTGTTCTTGAACGGTCGCGGTGCACATGCACGTGCATTTTGTCAGTGATGTTATCGCGTTTGCCAAGGTGATGGAGTGAAGTTTGTTTTACTGCCTGGTGCAGTGCGTATTGTGTGGTATTTAGAAGGTGTAGTTTCCAAACGCTGTACTTTTGCTAAAATGGCGGGTGACATAATAGAAAGCCACGTGGATTTTCAGAGTTGAGTATTCATATGTGTGTTTTTTCTAATAAAATTTAGTTCTGAGTTCAGCGCTGTGTTGTCATTAATCCTTCTTTTGCCCCGTCCTTTTTGGCGCTGCATGTTCGATATGGTCACTATGAACCAACTAGCCCAACTTGCCATCATTCTACAACACCAATTTAGCCAGTAACGGCCGACTTAAAAAGACGTTCCCGGAAGTACCAAGGGTTACCTACCGGAGAAACCGGAATCTAAAAGATATTTTATTCCATGCTAAAACAGGGCCTTCAAAGAAACCAGTCATAGCCAGCTGCTCTTGTCCCAGATGCAAGACTTGCAGGCACCTGCAGACAGACTGCATTGTAAAAAGCACAGCCACTAATTATGCCCACATGAATAATTCAAATTTTACGTTCACTTCATCCAACATTGTGTATGTGTTGGAATGCTTAATGTGCCACAAACAGTATATAGGCGAAACGAGTCAACCTATGAGCCTACCTCTTAACGGTCACCGTGCAGATACTCTTTGCAAATTCTCTATAGCTGTAGCGCAGCATTTCAACCAACCAGGCCACAATTTTGATGACCCTAAGCTGTATATACTTCAGTCAAACTTTATGTCTCCTAGGGACAGGAAATACCGAGAATCCTACTTTATTCACAAATTCAACTCCGTGGAACCTGCTGGAATTATGCGTCTAGGGGCAACTCGGAATACTTGCGATATTCACAGGCAATACAGCATTAGGCATTGTCTTGCATATACCTTATTCAAAGACGATGACCCCTTCCTCTGCTTCTTACTTGGTCACCTAATTCCTTTTGTTTTCATTCCTTAGCTTCCAGTTTAGTGCGCGCCTGCATCCCTACAACTTTTTGTATGGAATTCCATTTTTTTCCTCTGCTTCTTACTTGGTCACCTAATTCCTTTTGTTTTCATTCCTTAGCTTCCAGTATTTAGTGCGCGCCTGCACCCCTCCAACTTTTTGTATGCAATTCCACTTTTTTCTATTTTTCTGCTCCGCTTTGTCTTGTGCCCCGTACGTCACTCTAACTTTATCTTTTCGTTTTTGAGTTTCAGTACAGGCCTGTTCCAGGAATGTTGCTGTTGGCGACACGTGCCAGTTCAGTTGTGGGGTTATTGCTTTTTTCTTTTGTGTGCATGAGTTTGCGGTTTTCCTCCCTGTTTTTGTTTTTCCTGACCTAGTTATTCCCCCCTTCTCTACCTTTTCTGTTGACCTGAGGCTTGCAGATAGTTTCTTGTGAGGACCCCTCTCTCCACCTGTTCTGCTTCCGGCGGTTCGGAGAACCTTTTTGTATGCCGCGCGGCCGGTCAAAAACACCCTCTCATCTTTCTCTCCAAGAATTTCTTGGAATATCAACCCCGGCTGACCTCCCTCTGGCCTACTTCGCGGCTCAAACTATAAAACCTTCTTTCCCCTGAAATATCCCCCCGCCATACTCCCAAACCAATCCGCTTTCTCAATTCCACTTCCTTCTTTCCTTCTCTCGTCTCACCTGGGAACCTACGCCTATATAAACCGTGCCAGCATATATATCTGGTGACCATCTTCAAAGCCCCCGAGTTCCCTGGATTATATGTGTGTGTATATATATATATATATATATATATATATATATATATATATATATATATAAATATAGTCACAAGATAGGAATAATACTTTGGAGAAGGCAGCGGCCTCAGTCTTTTTCAAGGCGTCAGGGTTTATCTCCGGCCCACTGTTTTATAGCTAGAGATTCTGTTGGAGAAAAAAGGGGAAAAGGGGATGTTGTTAAGAGTAGGGCTGGAAGGACGACAGCAGAGTGGATTCACGGTCAGTTGAAATGAGCGAAACAGTGAGAGAGAAACGGAGGTGTGGTTAGTGCGACCGGACCCGGAAAGACAGACAGAGGGAAGACTACGAGATGGTCGAGGGAAACAGGGAGGAATGGTTTAAGCTGGGCTGCAGTGGTGCAGGGGCACCTTAAAGAGTAGGCTTCCAGGAAGTTTGGGGTTAAAAGGGGGGGTCTTGGGGGTGCAATCGCGAGGTTACTCAACTGCGTGTAAGAGGCAAAACTCGTAAACAACAAGAGCCCGGATACTCCTAAAAATTCCTGGTGGGGAGGCCAGTGTTCGTAGAAGAAAAGAAGTGGTATGCGCATGTACAATCTACGGGGAGCTTTGCGGTAGATTCAAGGACTTCTTTTCTGTTTTCTTTCTTTTCTCCTTTTTTCTTTTTGCGTGTGTGTGTAAAGGAGGTAGTAAGACGAAACGCTGAACGTCGAGGGAGGCGTGTGCGCGTGGTATGTCGAAATCGGCTAGGAGCAAGACAAGAGAAAAACAGGACAGAAATGGCATTCAAGTAAAAGCTTTGGGAATGGGCAGGTACGGTTGTTGCGAATGGAGATGCCCACTTTTTGTAGGAGCAAAATTTTTCTGTTCGATTCAGATATCGTAAGGTTTCTAAGCTGCCTTTCGAAGCATTTATTCCAGCCGGCTCCACGTAATTGAATTTATGGATTAAGTACGATTCTCTGCATTTCTGGTCCCTTGGAGGCCTAAATTTGTTCTGCAGAATATAGAGCTTCACATCATCGACAACGTATTTCGTCTGGTTGAAGTATCGTGGAACTGCTATGGAAGCACTGGTATGAGTGTCGGCCCAATGTCCAATTAGGCTTAAGTTCATAGGTTGACTCATTTTTCAAATCCAATGTACTGCTTTTGACAGAATGAGCATTCTAGCATATACACAATGTTAGGATTTTACGTGAAGTCTAAATTATTCTTGTGAACGTATTGGCTGGCAGTGCTATTGACAATGCAATCCCTCTGCAGGTGTTGGCAGGTCCTGCATAAGGGACGGAGGCAAGGGCTGATGACTGGTTCGTGGGAACCGCCAATTTTGGCATGCACTGAAATGTCTTTTCGGTACTTATTTCTTCGGGGAACGCCTTTTTAGGTCGGTCATTACTGGCTAGAACGGGGTAGTATTCCAGCAGGATGTTGTTTATGTTAGGGAGGGCGTTTGATAATTTGGGTATTGAGGCTGGTGGTCGGGCTCCTTCATTTCGACATTGTTGCTTGAACACTTCTTCCCTTTATAGCCTGGATGCTCTTTCGTAAGCAATATCCAGGGAGCTGACCGGGTGAATCCTGCTTGCCAGGGTGGACTTTAGTTCATTAGGGTGTTTTATATAGTCTGTTTTATCACTGCATACTCTTCTTAGTCTGGTAGCCTTTCCTACAGAGATACCTTGTTTGTGGTGTCGTGGGAGTGGACTAGTGTAGTCTAGATACTGTTGCCTGTCCGTTGGTTTTCTATAAAGCATGGCTTTCAGTTTACTATTCTCAAGAACAACAGTGGTGTCTAGGAAGTTCACTTGTTGATCCGAGTACGGGCATGATAACTGAATGGTCGGATGCGAAGCATTAGGATGCGAAATAAACTTTGATTGATTGATTGTAGGGTTTAACGCGCCGACGAACGCGCGATGAGGCGCTGTGGAGGGCGCCAACCTGGCTGCAAATGTACTTTCCTTTCGCCTCCATCAGAAAAGCGCTGCCGGGATAAAGATGCTAAATTTATGGGCTGCGCGGCCGTGCTCCCATTATAAAGATGCTCTCTATGTATCGAAGGTAAACCTTCGGGTTGAGGGGGAAATACTCTAAGAGGGAAACTTCAAGTTTTCCCCAAAAAATGTTGGTTAAGTTGGGTGCGAAATTACTGCCCATGCTGGTTCCCAAAACTTGCATGTAGTAAGATGAGTCCAACTTGAAATAGTTGAAATTTAAAACTAATTTTAGTTAATAATGTAGACTTCCAGCGCATGGTCGTCCTGGTTTTCTGCTAAGGTCTTTGATGTAGCTTCTTTCCTTCGGTAATGGGAAAGTGCGTACTGAGGGTGGAGACGTCGATCGTGACCAGAAGGGCGTCATTGGGTATTTGCCCACCATCGTTTATTGCTTTTATTATGCGGAGTAAGTGTGGGGTGTCCTGAACAAATGAAGGAAGAGAAATCGTAATGTCTGACAAACGGTGATTCAGAAACACAATGCTTCTGTAGGGGTGTTGTGGTTAGAAACTATAGGTCTCCCCGGAATCTCAGCTGAGAACAATGCTTCTGTGGAGTCTTTATGGATTTGGTGGATGAGGTAGAAACGTCCTGCTTGCTTGTTGTCGGTCTCATGAAGTTTAGTTCTGTTGTGGGGGATTAATTCTCTGGCCAGGAGATTTGTGAGAGTGCGAAGTATCGTTTGACTGTATTTGTTGCTGGGGTCAAGTTCTAAACCCTGCTACTGGTAATGGTTGTTAAGCTACCTATAGGCCTCATCTTTATATTTTTCCATTGGTAAGATGACAAAGCTACCCCCTCTGTCTGCAGGTTTTATGATTATATCAGTTCTGGCTGCTAGGTTAACTAGGGTGACTTTTTCTGAGGGGATCAAGTTTTTGCGTTTATTTGACCTCTTTCTTTTCATTAATATTTCTTTTGATACTAATTTTCTATACAAATCGAATTCTGGAGATTCCTTGGCATCTGGCGTCCAAGTGCTTGGTGCATGGAGTGCGTGGTCATTGGTATCACTATTGTCTTTCTTATCGAAATAGAATTCCTTCATTCTCATTCTGCGTGAAAATTAGGTGAGCTCCTTTTGTAACTTGTATTCATTCATGTGGTTGTCGGTAGGGCAGAAAGTTAGGCATCGTTCTAGGATAATTTCTTCGGTTGTCGATAATGTTTCTGAAATATCTATTATGTTGCTGTTAGATGTGACCGGGGAGGTGGACACAACATTCTGTATGGGAACAGGTGTCATGTTGCTGTTACTCGTACTTTGAGTGCTATATTCTACATTTTGATTATTACCGGAAGGGGAAAATTCCACTTTAGCAGATTCTGGTGTGTCTGCGGGGGACGACAGATGATTTAGTGCCACGTCTTAAGGCTTAGGGAGAACAGAAAGCTCAATGTTGCAATGTGTGTAACGCAAAAAGAGCTGGACACGTTCAAATTTAACTCTGTTTCTCGCACAGCTCGTGTTTCTTACGAGTTCTGAAGGCATTAAGATCTTACGAGTTCTGAAGGCATTAAGATCTATTTTCTCTTGCTCAGTGAGTGGAATGATTTCAATCTGCTCATTTAAAACACTAAGTTGTTTGTCACAGTGTGGTCGTTAGTTATGAAGTGAAGTATTAAGTGCGTGATGTTGCGTGGGGCTTATCTATGAGCTTATTAATGTCTTGTGTTGTGGCGCCGTTTTGGAATATACTGTATGGTGCATGTTGTCCTGACGGAAAGTGATTTTGAATGTACTTGATGTGGCTGTCTCCAATTAGAGCTACGTGTGCCAGATAGAGGAGAAGTTGCTTACCTTGTCCCGTCATCTTCGTAGATGAAATCGAGGAAACAAGATGGCTTAAAGATAGTCACCAGTTAGAAATAATATTTTAGAGAAGGTAGCGGCCTCAGACCTCTGCCAATGTTTTGCCAAGGGGACTTGTCTTTTTTATGGGGTGAGGGCTGATATCTGGCACAGTGTTTTATAGCTAGAGGTTGAGTTGGGGAGAAAGAGGGATAGGTTGTTAAGAGGGGGGCTGGAAGGAGAAGAGAGAGTGGCTCAACAGTGGGTTGAAAGGAGCGAAATAGTGAGAGAAATGTAGGTGTGGGTATAGCGAAAGTATCCGCAAGAGAGAGGGAAGACTACGAAGTGATTTGGTGCCAAGCCGGGAAGTTTGGTGCCAAAAGGGGCGTTTTGGGGGTGCAATTGCAAGGTTACTGAACTGCGTGTAAGAGAGAAAACTCGTAATCAACAGCAGTTCATATAGGAACTCCGTGTGGAGAGGCTACTGTTCGTAGACGAATAGAAGGTGTATGCGAGGTACAATCCAAAGGAAGCTTTGCGGCAGATTCAAGGACTTTTTTTCTGTTTTATTTCTTTTTTACTTTTTCCTTTTTGCGTGTGTGCATAAAGCAGGTAGTAAGACAAAATGCCGAAGGTCGAGGGAGACCAGTGCTCGTGGTATGTCAAAATAGGCTAGTGGCAAGACAGGAGAAAGAAGACCAAAATTTTATTCAAATAACAGCTTTGGGGATGGGCAGGCAGGGTATTACGAATAGAGATGCCCAGCTGTGCAAGAAACAGAGTTAAATTTGAACTTGACCAGCTGCTTTTGCCTGACACACTTGCACCATTGAACCTCCTGTTCTCGCTAAGCCTTAAGACGTGGCACTAAATCATCTGACGTTCCCCACAGACACATCAGAATCCGCTACGGTAGAATTTTTCTTTCCCGCTAATAATCAAAACGTAGAATCTAGTTCCCACAGTACGAGTAGCAGCAACATAACACCTGTTCACAAACAGAATGTTGTATCCACCTCCCCCGTCACGTGTAACAGCAACGTTATAGATATTTCGGAAACAATATCGACAACCGAAAAAATTATCCTAGACTGAGGCCTTACTTTCTGTCCTACTAACAACCACGTGAATGAATACGAGATGATCAAGTATTTCATCGAATTTTCCCGCAGAATGAGACTGAAGGAATTCTGTTCCGATAAGCAAGACAATAGTGACACCAATGACCGCGCTCTCCGTGCACCAAGCACTTGGACGCCAGATGTAGAGTAATCTCCCGAATTCGATTTGTATAAAAAATCCGTATCAAAAAAAATATTAGTGACAATGAAGAAATCATCATCCCCAGCCTATCTACGCCCACTGCAGGGCAAAGGTCTCTCCCATTATTCTCCAATTACCCAGGTCCTGTGCTAACTGCGACCAAATTATCCCCGCAAACTACTCGATCTCATCTGCCCATGTAACTTTCTGCCGCTCCCTGCAACGCTCGCCTTCTCTAGGGATCCACTCTGTCACCCTCAATGACCAACGGTTATCTTGTCTTCGCATTACATGCCCTGCCCACATCCATTTCTTCTTAATTTCTAATATGTCCTTAACACGTGTTTGTTCCCTGAACCACTCCGCTCTCTTCTTGTCCCTTAATGTTACACCTATCATCTTCGGTTCCATTGCGCGATGAGTCGCCCTCCATTTACGTTGAACCCTCTTAGTGAGCCTCCTAGTTTCTGCCCCGTAGGTGAGTACCGGTAAGATGCATCAGGCATACACTTTCTTTTTAAGGGACAATGTTAGGCTGTCATTCATTATCTGAGAATGCCTGCTGAATGCACTCCACACCATTCTTATCCTTCAAATTATCGCTGCCTCATGGTTGGGATCCGGGGTCACAAGTTGGCCTAAGTAGATATTCGCTTACTACTTCCACGACCTCGCCAACTATCTCAAAACGCTGTGCTGTTCCGAGGTTATTATTGATTACTTTTTTTTCTGCATAATATTTTCAGGCCAACGGTTCTACTCTGTTTGTCCAGTGTGGTAAGCATTCTTTGCAATTCTTCCCCCGAGTTACTTAGAAGGCAACGTCATCAGCAAATCTGAGGTTACTCAGGTATTCTCTATTAACCCTTACTCCCACCTGTTCCCAATCCAATGTTCTGAATACTTCTTGTAAACATGCTGTGAATAACATTGGGGAGATTGTGTCTCTTTGCCTGACGCCCTTCCTTATAGGTATTTTACTGCTCTCCTTATGAAGGATGAAGATAGCTGTGGACCCATTGTGTATCTGCTCTAGTATTCTTACATACTGCTCATCTACACACTGGTTCCGTAATGCCTGAATGACTGCTGATGTTTCGACCGAGTCAAATGCTTTCTCATAATCTTTCAAAGCCTTCCTTACTTCTTCGTTACTGGTTACAAAAAATCAAATAAACGCAAAAACTTGAATCACTTAGAAGAATTCACTTTAAATAACCTAGGAGCCAGAACGGACATAATCATTAAACCTGCAGACAAAGGCGGTAGCGTTGTCATCTTAACAATGGAAAAATATAAAGATGAGGCATTTAGGCAGCTTAACAACCATGGCCAGTAGCAGGGTTTAGACCTTGACCCCAGCAACGAATACAGTAAACGATCCTTCGCACTCTCACACATTTGCTGACCAGAGAATTAATTCCCACAACCAAACTAAACTTCATGAGACCGCCGAACAAGCAAGCAGGCCGTTTCTACCTCCTCCCCCTTCTCATAAAGTCCCCAAACAAGCATTGTTCTAAGCTGACATTCCGGGCAGACCTAAATTTTCTAACAACACCCCAACGGAAGCATGTTCTGTGTTACTGAATCACCATTTGGAAGACATTTGGGCTTCTCTTCCTTCATTTGTTTAGGACACCCCACCCTTCCTTCGCATTATAAAAGCAATAAAAGATGGTGGACAAATACCCAATGACGCCCTTCTGGTCACGTTCGACGTCTCCGTGCTCTATACGAACATTCCCATTACCGTAGGAGTCGAAGCTACATCACACTCCTTAGCATAAAACCAGCCCCAACATGCGTTGGAAGTCTACAATACTTTATTAAAATTCGTTCCAACTCTCAACAATTTCGATTTCGACTCATCCTACTACTTGGAAGTTTTTGGAACCAGCATGGGCACTCCTTTCACACCCACCTACGCCAACATTTTTAAGGGACAACTTGGAGCTTCCCTCTTAGGGTCTTTCCCCCTCAAACCGAAGATTTACCTTCGATACACGAATATCTTCATAATTTGGGAGCACGGCCGCGTAGCCCCAGAAAGTTTCATTTCGCATCTTAATTCTTAGCATCCGACCACTAAATTTTATGCCAGTACTCGGATCAACAAGTGAACTTCCTAGACACCACTGTTGTTCTTGACAATGGTAAACTGAAAACTACGCTTTATAGGAAACCAACGGACAGGCAACAGTACCTATACTACACTAGTCATAACCCACGACGCTGCAAACAAAGTATGATGATGATGGTTGGAGTTTTTTGGCGCAAGGCCACCTGGGGCAAAGAGCGCCAAACAAAAGTATGTAAAAGAAAATAGTGGCTACTGAAGCCAAAATAACAGCAGTAAAATCAAATAACGGCAATGGTGATGGCTGGTGGTATAGGGCCAGTTTTGATTACGCATGATAGGAAATGAGGTTTAAAAACTTAACGTCTGACAAATATTTAAAAACGTGTTGCACAGAGACCATGGCATTGTCACCCAAAAACAAGGAAGGGTGTAGCGGAAAGTGTTGTCTGTATAGTTCCTTGAAGTGTCTGTGTCTTGTTGTGTCGAGTGCCTTGCATGTTATAGGGTGTTATTTACAGGGCTTTGGGCCGCGCGGCGGCGCTACCTGCGCGGCGGCGACGACGCCATGTTTGAGGTTGCACTCCGCCGCGCGGGCAGCGCGTTTCCCGACGCGAAACGTGGTTTGCAGCGTGCTGCTGGCAAGAACGTTCGTGTGGACGGTGTTTTTTCGGCGTGATCTTTGAGTTTGCGAATGCCTCGTCCTGCCGAGTAGCTAGCATTGTTCTCGCTTCGAAATTCCGGATGCGCTGTTCACGTCTACAACCGCAGACCCGAAGCAGGCCGCACGACAAAATAAAAAAAAGCGCGCCGTGTATTTTTTTTTTTCCTTTCGCTGTTTCGAAGCGACGGCTAGGGCAGTGCTTGAAGGCTGTCTGCCTTCATTCGACGAATTCCCAAAGAAGTTATCGATAATATGGCTAATCAGTATCGAATCTGTTGGAACCCGTTTCATCCAGGTGGGCCCCGGGACGATGGGCGTCGGAGCTTTCACCTCACACACCTCGTCACATGTTTGAAACATTACCATGCTTAAAATGTTCACAAATTAAGGTAGCCGGCGTACTTTATGGATGAGACGAACCATACTGGGCTCCCAGCATCAACATAGGCTACTTCGAGTGTTGAGGTGAACGCACGCGTACATGCAATATCGCTTCCCAGGTAATTGCGGGCATCCAAATTGATCCAATTCTTCTTCGTCGCCTTCGACTGTTCTCTAATGACCAAGCGTGTTACGTGTTCAGACACTAAAGCTTGACGCTGGGTACACAGTTTGACTACTTCAAAAACAGCGCAGAGACTAAAACGTTAACGTATGCAGGGACAAACTAGAGCAGCCTTTCTCACTTGTCTCTGCGCTGCTTTCGAAGTAGCCAAAGCGTGTTCCATAATCTTGTTCTGCTTATAATTTCCGCTTCGTCTTTACCGAAAGGAAAAGACTTGAAAATTATCGGTGGGATCTTTGTCGTCGCCACCATACCTAATTTTATCACGTACTTACCTCGCGATGGTTTCCACCCAGACCCTGTGCGTAATTGTTCCGCTTCATTAGGAGCTCAAATGGACGACCTTCGTGCGTTCAACGCACAGAACACTGTCGCCAGAGCACCTCACCGTCTCTCATACTCCTCAAGAAGCGCGCAACATGCCTGGGTGGCACGGTAAAACCAGCTCCTCTCACACGCCACCACCACATCAAATATCCTCACAGCCTTGGGTGAAGAAATTTTCTCAACTCGCGCCACGGTCGCTTCAAGCAACGGAGGAAATAAGGAAATCGGCGCACGGGGATGACACCGAGATAGCGCGAAATCGCCAAAACGGACCGGGTTATGCACGCCGCTGGCCGCGCCTGTCAAACCATCGGACAGTTGCATTCGTCGCGCAAAATCATACTGTCTTCAAGCACTGCCCTGGCCTTCGCTTCGAAACAACAGCGCGCTTCGAAAAAAAAAAAAACGGCGCGCTTGCTTTCGTCGTTCGGCCTGCTTCGGGTCTGCGGTTGTAGTGTAGACGTGAACATCGCATCCGGAAATTTCGCAGCGAAAACAATGCTGGCTACTCGTTACGACCAGGCATTCTCAAACACACACAGCTGCCAATCGTTCGTTACGCACTTCTCCAACGCCGCAGAAAAACACCGTCCACACGAACGTTCTTGCCAGCACCACGCCGCAAAAACAACGTTTCGCGTCGGGAAACGCGCTGCCCGCGCGGCGGAGTGCAACCTCAAATATGGCGGCGCCGCCGCGCGCAGGTAGCGCCGCCGCGCGGTCCAAGGCCCTGTGAATACACCCTATTAGGATGTGGACTACGGATAGGCCCTCCCCACACCTGCTACACACAGGTCTTGGAGAGCTAGTGAGCAGGTGAGTGTGTTACATGTGTGTGGCCTATCCGCAACCTAGCTAAGGTAACTTCAATGTGTCTGTTGTGTGAGTCAGTAGCGTATGGTCCCAAGTGTGGTTTTATTACGTGTAACTTGTTATCTGTCTGTTCACTCCAGTGTGTTTGCCATGTGTTGTGACGTTGGTGTCTGATGTGTGGCTTCATATCTGTGTACGGCAGTGTTGCTATGCCCACTGAATTCAAGAGTGTAGCAGCAGTGGCCATTTCATCTGCGGTTTCATTCCCGGGTATTCCACAATGGCCAGGAACCCAACATATTGTTATTTCAAGACTTGATGCGTATGCTGCCATAAGGGCCTTAAAAACAAGATTGATTACATAATTTTTGAGCGTTTTTTCTGGACAAAAGTGCACGTACAACACTAAGAGAATCTGTAAAAACTATGGACTTTGGAATTTGATGTTGGACAATGTGGTCTAAAATAAGTAAAATGCCGTGAGCTTCAGCTGTAAAAATGCTGTTGGGGAGTTCATTCTTTTTGCCATGTTAAAGTTTAGTCCATGGGCAGCACAAGAAACAGCAGCATCAGCTGTCTTTGATGCGTCGGAGTAAATCTCTGCACACTGGTACTTATCCTGCAGGGAGAGGAAATGCTGCATAATAGCTGCCCTTGGTGCCCGGTTTTTGTCGAACTGCACAAAAGACAGGTCACAGGAAACATCCCTGGCTTGCCATGGTGCAATAAAATCAATGATCGGTGTCTTGTGGATATATGAAAATGGCACTGCTAGCTCAGAAGCTTCTGCTCTCACTCTGAGAGGGAACGGCATGGGAATAGATGGACGGTTTAAAAAGATTGATTGATTGATTGATTGTGGGGTTTAACGCGCCGACGCAACGCAGGCGATGAGGCGCGCCGTAGGGAGGCTCCGGATTAATTTTGATCACCTGGGGATCTTTAACGTGCGCCGAAATCTCGTACACACGGGCGTTTTGCTTTTCGCCTCCATCAGAAAAGCGGCCGCCGCGGCCGGGAATCGAACCCGCGACCTTGTGCTCAGCAGCGCAACGCCTTAGCCACTGAGCCACCGCGGCGGGTACACGGAAAGTTCGTTCAGACATGTAGCTAGAAAGTGTGCTAAGCATGTTGCCCGAAACACCGAATGACTTCAAGTCACTCAAGATGCCGTATCGCCATGCCGTGTCGTAGGCCTTTTCCATATCAAAGAAGACTGTAATGCAGAACTGTTTGTGAATGAAGGCATCTTTTATGTAGGATTCCAACGCAACAAGCTGATCATTGGTGAAGCGCCCCGCCCTGAAGCCTGCCTGGCAGCTCTCGAGAAGACCATTGTACTCAAGGAAGTACACGAGCCTGCGATGATCATCTTCTCGAAGAGCTTGCACAGGCAGCTCGTCAGGGCTATAGGACGGTAACTTGAGGGGGACGACGGGTCCTTTCCCTCCTTCAAAAAAAGCCACTACTACGGCCTCCGCTCCAAGACTTTGGAATGTGCCCCGAAAGCCATATTTTATTATTATATATTTGTAGAAGTGTTTCGAGTGTGTCTGCGTGTAAGTGTTGTATCATTGTGTATGTGATGTTGTCTGGGCCTGGAGCTGAGGTTTACACGTGCTTAGAGCAGCCCTCAGCTCATGTAGTGAAAACAGGGAGTTGTAAGAAGTCTGTGATTTGTTGTTGTCGCGTAGGGACTTCTTTTCACAAGAGGCTTTATGTTTCAGGAAAGTGTTTGTGTAGTGTGCTGAACTGGACACGTGTTGGAAGTGTTGTGCGAGTGTGTCAGCCTGGTCTTCGAGTGTGTCCCCTGTAGTGCTGACCAGAGGCAGGCTGTGTGTTTGTTGTCTTCCGAGTTTGCGTGTTCGTGTCCATACTTTCCTTGTGTCTGTGTAGGAGTTATTGATGTTATGAATGTACGCCAACTCTCTCGTTTTGCCTCACGGCGCACACGTTTTCCTAACGCCTTGGCCCGTTTGAACAAGAGGAGGTTTCCCGGCGTGGGGTACCGACGAAGGATACCCCACGCCTTGTTCTGGGCCTCTCGCGCCCGCCTACATTCCTCATTCCACCACGGCCTCCGCTGGTTGCGCGGGGCACCAGAGGCGTGGGGAATGGACTTTTTGGCGGCGTCGAGGATGAGCGCCGTGAGGAGTTGGGTAGATTCTTCAACGTGTAGGTGTCCTATGGATGTGTGGTGTAGTTTGGATGTCTCTGTAAATGTATTCCAGTTAGCTCGTGCTTCATTGAACGTATTATGGGAAGATGGACTGCATGGGCCTTTACCTATGTATGTGAGTGCGGTGGGGAAGTGGTCACTACCGTATGGGTCATTGCCCACACCCACTCGACGAGAGGAAGAGAACTGCGGAGCCAATCGCCAAGTCAAGACATGAGTATGTGTTGTGTCCTATGTTATGGTATGTAGGCTGTTTTTTGTTGAAAAGGCATGCTCCGGAGGATAAGAACAATTCTCTATCAGGCGACCCCGGCATCAGTACGAGAAGAGCCCCATGGGAATTGTGTGCATTAGGTCGCCTGTTAAGATGTATGGTTCGGGCAGCTGGTCAACCAGCGCCTCAAAGTCAGAGCTCGAAAGTGCAAGACATCAGGAGGAATATATATGGAGCATACCGTTATCAACCTTTAAATATTATTGTTCGAATTGCTACAGCCTCAAGGACAGTGTTCAGAGTGACAGGGTGGCAGGCTAAGGATTTCCGGGCAATTATAGCCACACCGCCAGAAGATGTGTGCATCCATCCCTGTCCTTTCTGAAGACCATGTAACTATTCAAGAAATTTGTGTGCTTGGAATTCAAATGTGTTTCCTGAACACACATTACACTTGGCTGATTAGCATGCAGTATTTCGTATACATCGTCAAGATTTTAAGAAGGCCTCTACAGTTCCATTGAATTATGTTTTCTCTTCCCATTATTATTTAGTGTGAGAGCTACTGGAGTGTGTGTGTTTGTTTATGTGTCGTCTTTCGGGGCTGTGACTCGCCTTTTTTGGCTTGTCGGGAGGCTTTGGCGTCGGGACGCGTTCCTTGCGGTGCACCGCAGGCAAGAACGGCACGACGTCCATCTCTCGTCCGATGTCCTGGGTGTGCCCGTCGAACCGGGCCCCCGACTTGGCCCCCCTTCGGGGACCCTTCGTTTGACCCGCCACCGCCGCAGGTGTCGGGGGCACCAGAAGTGGCACGGGCGGTGCGGTGGCGGTGGGAGCCGGTGCGGGGCCCGTGGTGTCCATGGCCCTCTCCAACGCACTGGAGGACGGGGAGGCAGGGACGGGAGTGGCACCGGTCCCGACGGAAGAGGTTGCCACCAAACAGCCGCTGCTGCCTCAGCAAGCGGCGTGGTGGCGGGTTGGGCTGCCAGAGGCAACACATGGGGGGGGGGGGCGGGGGGAGCGACCAGGTCAGACTCGCTGAACTGGGTCCCTGTGGAAACCAGACGCCGCTCCGCCCCCGGCGCGAGCTGCGTCGGCGTACCTCCCCAGAGGGAAAGAGGCGAACCTCTTCCGCGCCTCTGGGAAGGTGATGTTTTCAGTGATTTTGAGGTTATTTTCTTTTCCATCTGGATCCTTTCACACGTGCGGGAGTACGCAGCATGAGGTCCATGACAGTTGCTGCACATTAATTGTTGAGCCTGGCAGTTATCTGTGTCATCATGATCTTGAGATGAACATTTTGCACACGTTGTTTTGCCACGACCGGAGGTGGTGCCATGCCCGAATCGCGCCGCGGGTTCGGGATGTAAGGCCGGACAGAACAATGAATGAAACCCGCTTTGATGGATTCGGGGAATGTTGAACGGTCAAACGTCAAGATTATATGCTTTGTAATGATTTGCTTATCATCTCGTCGCATGGTGATGCGCCTCACTGCCGTCACGCCCTCGCCTTTCAGACCTTCGAGCAGATCGGCTCCCGTCTCATCAGATCTGGCTCAGAAATCACACCCTGAGAGCTATTGAGTCTACGGTGGGGTGTGACTCTGATGTCCAGATCTGCCATGCGATTCTGGGTAAGGAGGCTTGTGGCTTGCTGGTGAGTGTTCACCTCGACCAGAACTTCGCCGTTCTCAGTTTCTTGGCTTGGAAAGACTTGCCAAGGATGCCTTCAAGGAATTTGGTGATAAGGAACACTGACTGGGAGGAGATAGGATTGACTTGTCAAGAGATTCAACAATCAAGAAGCGCGGATAGTTATCTGGCTTTTGGGATGCAATTCTTGGCAAGGGTGGGAATGATGCTTCGGTGCGGCTCCTTTTCGGGGGCCGATCACGTTTGGGGGGGGGTTTGGAAAATGCCATATGATACATTGGAAAGCAGGGAGACGTGGGTACTTTCTTCTTTGACCTTACCCTGGTAGTCAAAGAGGTCCCGGAGCTCCCTGCCTGGTGAACAGACAGGGAGCCCATCCGCCGGAGCTTGACCTGGGCTCCGACGGCCACCGTTCGTGGTTTCTAACCCTCCACCTTAAACACATCGCCACGGTGGATCCAGCTTATGTTTGGCGGCTCGGGGTCCGCGTTTCGCCATACCGTCACCAAGATTGCTCAGGTGCCCCGTGCGGGGTGCAAACAAAGTATCTTTGTGGGACAGGCTACCAGGCTAAGAAATGTATGCAGTGAAAACACAGAATATATAAAACACCCTAATGAACAAAAGTCCACCCTGGCAAGCAGGTATCACCTGTTCAGCTCGCTGGATATGGCTTAAGAAAGAGCATTCAAGCTAGGAATGAAAGAAGTGCTCAAGCAACAACTTCGAAATGAAAGCGCCCGACCACCAACCTTAATAACCAAATTCTTAAACGCGCTCCCTAACACAAACAACATCCTGCGGAAATGCTACCCCATTCTACCCAGTAATGACTGAATTAAAAAAACGTTCCCGGAAGCCCCAAGAGTTATCCACTGAAATAGGAACCTAAAAGACATTTTAGGCAAGCCAAAATTGGCGCTTCCCAGGAACCAGTCGTCAGCCTTTGCCTCCGTCCTATATGCGAGACCTGCAAACATGGGCAGACAGATTGTATTGTCCATAGCACTGCCAGCCAATTCGTTCACAAAATTAATTCAAGCTTCACGTGCAATTCTTCTAACATTGTGTATATGCTAGAATGCTCATTCTGTCAAAAGCAATACATTAGAGTAACGAGTCTGGGAGGGATTCGCTGCTTCTCGACGAGCTGAACTCAAGGCGGAAACGGTGGCCGCAGCAGCTTTTTGTTGTTTTTTCCTCCATTCAAGAGTGTGTTCGGGACAACGCTTCAGTTCTTGCTCTTCCTCCAAACGAAAAGCATGCACGTGTGGCAAAACAATTTAAAACCTGGAAGCACTTCAGCTCCATTCTCATGTACCAACATGTGACTGCCCGCTTCCCTTTCCTTCGTAGGCATCCTAGGGTTTTAGTCAGAAGTCTGAGTAACACATCAACCCACATCCGAACCACCCGATTAAAGAGGACAGCGGTTTAAGCACATAAACCTTGTAATTTCGACATTTGAATCTCCCTCCAGCACAACCGGCATTTAATCGATAGTGCCATGAAGCCTAGCTGTGTGCGCGCCCCTTTCTTAACAAACGCAAACCGTCCTCGCATAAACCAGCAACCGGTGATTGCGAACACCTAAGCGTGAAAGACACCGGCGAAAATGTCACTTGGAAGGCCTTCCAAACTGAAAAAAAAATATGGGCTCAACCTGGCGTTTCTACTGCGGACGTTTCTCTTCCACCCAGAGGGATTCGCAGCTACTTGGTGAAGTTAATTTGAGTGAAAACGGTGACGGAGAGTTTCGGTCGTTCCTGGCGGCAGCCCTTTAAAGCCGTTACTTGGGCACCGCGGGAGCTGCGACTGTTTATGTTTGCATTATCGAGTGAGCAAACGCAGCTGCGACAAAAAAAACAGAGAGGAGCGTCTAGCGAAGGGTGAAGTGGAGTACGACACGTGCGGCTACGGTGTCACCTCTCTCACTGCCTTTCCCTAACACATGTTTCAAGTATCGCCACCACGGAATGCCCTCCCCTGACACTTTCCTCAGACGCTTTCTATTCTCCGCTAATCCAACACCACGGGACGTTTGCGCGCGAGGTTCAAACGCGATATGCAACATGCTCGCAGCTTCCTTGGGTGGGGCTAATACGAACCATGGGAAATTCGAAAATGAAACCGCGCACGTGACCACACCCTTTACGAGGAGCACCCGGCGTCGCCAAGGCTTCCGCGGGACGCTCGCAAAACATACCAAGAAGGCAATGAGTGGCTTCCACGCCTCCAACGAAGCACAAGACAGCTCATGCTAGAGACGCCCAGTTCGGAATGTCAGTTGCCCCCTGCGGGCAAAACGACCTGGGCCCGCTGGACATGCACGAGGATGACAACGACACAGATGGATATGACAATGACTACTGCTACCACCGTGAACAGCGATGACGCAGCTTGTAAATTAACAATTTTGAACCTAATACAATTAGTGTTGATGTGTTTTTCAGTGCTTAAATAGAAAGAAATCATCCAGCTTCGTTGTGGTTGAAGCCTTGCGCTACTTAATGCAAGCTTCACAATTTTTTGTCAAGCTCTCTATTAGTGACTGATGGCGTCGGCGTCTGAGTAAAGTAAATGTTGATCCTTTTTATAGAAACCGGTAAAACACGAAAGTGAAATGTGCATTCACAGGAGCATTTGAATTTTCGTTGGGCATCGATATGAACTAGCACATCGTATTTATATTTTGTCAGTATGGCACCATTTGACGCATCAACATTGGAGACCCCCGAGCATTGCAAAAAACAAATTGGTACCCCAGACGCTTGCAAACACTGCGAATGACAGCAAACGGGTTGTCATAGAATAGTTTGGTGAAGTCACAGTACGCTACAGCGAAATGAGCATGATTTGACGGTCGGCCGAAATCTTGTGGGTGTGCTTGCTGAGTTGCGTCCTGCGTTCGGGTTGCTTAGGCAATCGAGAGAACACATTGGTCGTGCTGTGTGGCGTTCGCGCCACACGCTTGCGTTGCGACGAGCTGAGCTTGTGGAATGCGGCGGCTGCGTTCAACAAGCTGAGCGCTGTTCCACATGGCTGTAGCCTGAAACAACCCATTCCCGTTTTACCCCGTCCAGCATGAACTCATTCACGAAACGCACTTCCTGTTCGGCCCGTCCCGTGTGCGCCCGTTCCCAAAACAGCCTTTCAATTACACCACTTCCTGTTTCAACACGTTCCCAAAACGCCCTTCCCGTTTCAATCTGCTTTCAGAAAGCCCTCCTCAAATACGTCGAAGTTTTTGAGCCCGCAGTGCAGTTTTAGGCCTCTAAAATTGTGCTAGGCAAGGTAGTGTAGGCTACTGCTAAATGACTGCAGCATATTTTACTCATTTCTTGCCTAAATATTCCGTGCGACGGTAAATTCTACTTTACCCTAACTCTAACTCTGCTTGGTAAAGGGCGCCACGGACATGTTTTTTCAACGCTGCGCAGGTGATGGCTGCATTATTCTGAAATAACTACAATTATTGAGAACACTTCACCTGAAAAGTGAAATATTCAATCCATGAGTGCATGGGAGCTGCCTTCGTGGCAGTATGGCTTATACGCATCTTTTCTACGCTCCTCAGGCCCTGATGATCCTGGCAACGACTTATCTGCTGGCCACTCCACACCCCTACTTGCACCCGGCTTCCTGTGGCCGACGTGGCTTCGGGCTGCCTGAAGCCAATGACCCAACACGCGGAATACTTCCCGTACCGGCTATCTGCAACTACACAGATCTGCTTATCAAGATGGCAGCAGCGACATCTTCTCAACCGACGCATATAAAGCCCCGGCTGTTCGATGGAATCTTCAGTGGGCATGGGAGCTGCCTTCGTGGCAGTATGGCTTATACGCATCTTTTCTAAGCTCCTCAGGTGTGTAGACAATCCTCCCTTTTCTTAAAAATCGAAAATCGATTCTTACTTTTGCTCCCATGCCCCAACGTGCTTTTCATGATTACTTGCGAGTGGTATGACGTTTTTTTTGCTACTTGATCTGGGGATATTGAATCAAATCTGGGCCCGACGCTTCGCTCTCATAATACGCAAACGGAACCAGACAATTCTGGCATGGTGCTCGAACTATTACAAGCCATTTACGCACGCACTCCGGAGCTTAGCACTGATATTAAAGCAATAAAATCAAGCCAGATTGCTATGGAAACTAAGCTTGTAGATATATTTGCCCGACTTGAATCTCTTGAAACTGCAGATAACGACCTTGGTGCAATATAACCAGAACTTGAAATTGTAATGGACACTTCCCAGCGCTTGACAACCCAGAACGATGTCCTAATTCCTAGACTACAAGACCTTGAAGACAGGTCTAGATGAAACAACGTTCTCCTGTATGGCATTCCAGATGAGCGAGAAACATATGATGAGACCGAAAAAAAGGCTGTTTCTGTGTTGGCAGCAGTGCTGGGCAGTGACCTGTCCCCGAATTAAATAGAGCGTGCACACCGTATTGGCTCTTTTTCTCCTTCAAAATGCCACCCCGTCATAATTAGGTTCCTGTCGTTTAAAATAAAAAACCAGATGTTAGCTCTGCGTTCAAAATTAAACGAAAGCGACATTGGAATATCAGAAGACTACTCACCTTCTACTCGCGAAGAAAGGCAGAAGCTTCTGGATTTCGCAAAGAACTTGCCAAATTCTCCTGAGTTTTATTTGCGACATGACAGGCTGTTCGTTGGTAAAAAATGGTACTTGTACAATTCGCGAAATGAAATCATAACAGAAGCTGCGCCCGCAGTCCCTGAAGCACGTTCATCAAACATACCTCACGAAACGGCAAGCGCGGTACAAAGCTTGAAATCTCCGACCACATAGGCAAACGCGAGGGGAAGTGGTGCATTAACACCCGTGACTGTACTACTTGCAAATGTTACACGTAGTCTTAATAAACGAGATTTATTTAACTCTGCGGTTGACACGTGTAATGCTGATATTATTGCAATAACAGAAACTTAGTTGAACTCAAACGTGCATGATGCTGAATTACATAACAATCCATTTCGGTTTACACTTACCGCTGCGATCATACTTTGCGACAAGGCGGTGGTGATCTTCTAGCCATAAACAAATCCATCATATCTTATCCGATTAACTTAACGCAATCAACTAGAAACTGCATGGGCATACATAGAACTTGGGCCCCAAGAAATTGTTGTGGGGGTGTGTTATCGCCCCCCTAACAACCCACCCAATTTTGTTGACGAGCTTCACGACGTGCTAAACTTCGTTGTCACGCGGGACCCTACGGCTACAATTTTTCTAATGGGCGACTTTATTTTTCAAATATAAAGTGGCGCCCCACTGGACCATCCTTTATGCCATTTTCATCCCAGAGCGCGGAATTTGTTAGCCTCTGCTCGCTTACACAGCTTGTAACCGAACCAACTCTGATCGCAAACGACACCGCTAATTTTCTCGATTTGATACTAACTTCCCACCCAGATACTGCATGAGTCATATTGTCACGAAGCCAAGGACGACGCAGTTGTTTGGAAAAGAAACAAGTTTATTGGAGCGAACTTGTGCTCCCCTAACTCAAAAGAATACAGAGGCGGCGAAGCAGCGGTCAACAAAGTGATGTACGTGCGTCGGCGAGCGTCGCGGATTCGAATGCCGCGGCGTCTGCTGTGCAGGCTTTTATCTTTCGGCGCGAGAGTTTCTGGAACCGTCGATTCACATCCAGAACATTGTAGATCACAGAAGATTATTCTGGGCCAGCGGCGTTAGGGCGAAACACTCTGCTTATCTGAATGAGATAGCCCGTGCGGCATAAAAATAAAGAATGGAACACGCGCTTCACATGGGACACGTATAACAGATCCGGGCGCGGCCGGGCATAAAAAGCAAACAATAAATAAGCAAACCCGTATATGGTTCGCGGCAATACCCCCCCCTCTAAGTGTGCATCGACCCGATGCTAAAATAAAACGAAAATTCGAACAAACAGCAACAATAAAACAACAACAAAAAAGTTCGTCATCTTGCGAAGTATGGTTTGAGGCGAACCACGTGGACGACTTCGGGTCGCGTGCGTCGTCGTGATGTGCCGGAATCACCACTGGGGATCACTTCGTAGGTTAATTGGCCAACACGTCGTAGAATCTGGTAGGGTCCGAAATACCGTCGCAGAAGCTTCTCACTTAGTCCGCGTCGACGGATGGGAGTCCAAACCCACACACGATCCCCAGGGTGGTACTCGGTGTCTCGGCGTCGGAGGTTGTACCACCCTGCATCCACCAGCTGCTGGTCCGTTGTACGAACACGAGCCAGCTGGCGGGCTTCCTCCGCACGTTGAAGATATCCTCGGACATCGGTGTTGAGGTCGTCGTTTTCTACGTGCGGAAGCACGACGTCGAGCATCGTAGTCGGCCGTCTTCCGTAGACGAGCTCCAACGGTGTCATCTGCGTGGTTTCTTGGATAGCCGTGTTGTACGCAAACGTGACATACGGGAGCACTTCTTCCCAGGTCTTATGTTCAACGTCGAAGTACATGGACAGCATATCCGCAATCGACTTGTTCAAACGTTCCGTTAGTCTGGTTCGTTTGGGGGTGGTACGCCGTCGTTCTTCGGTGATCCGTGTTGCTGTAGCGTAAGATTGCTTGCATGAGCTCCGCAGTAAAGGCCATTCCACACTCCGTGATGAGGACTTCAGGAGCTCCATGAAGCAGCACAAGTTGTCCAATGAAAAACTTGGCGACTTCTTGTGCAGTCCTCCTCGGAAGAGCGGCGGTCTCCGCGTAGCGCGTCATGTAGTCTGTTGCTAAAACAATCCACTTGTTTTCGGATCGTGACGTAGGGAACAGGCCCAGAAGGTCCATTCCAATCTGTTGGAAAGGCCTTGATGGGACGGCGATCGGCTGCAGAAGTCCGGCGGGTCTCGTCAGTGGCGTCTTTCTTCGCTGGCAGTCACGGCAGCTCCGGACGTAGTGGGTTACGACAGAGGTAAGGTGGGGCCAGTAGTCCCTCGCCTTACTTTTTCCAATAGTGCTGGCTGTGCCGAGATGTCCGGAGACGGGTCGTCGTGGCACGCTTCCAAAATGTCGTCACGAAGGTCCGCGGGGATGACAAGAAGGTAATTCGTTCTCGTTCCGGGGCTGAAATTTTTCTTCACGAGGACGGCGACGTTGCATACATCGAGGTAGTGGATTATCACGCGTAACTCGGAGTCGGCACGCTGCTGGCCCGCTAGGTCGCTCTCCGTCACGATACCGAAGAACGCGTTGTGTTCACCAGAGTCTTATGGTGGCGGGTCGACGGAGTCGCGGGACAAACAGTCGGCGTCGGAGTGTTTCCTACCGGATTTATAGACTACTGTAACGTCGAATTCTTGCAGGCGCAAGCTCCACCTACCAAGAAGGCAGGAGGGGTCCTTCAAATTGGCGAGCCAACACAGCGCATGGTGATCTGTCACAACCTTAAAGGGCCTTCCATACACGTACGGGCGGAAATTCGAAATGGCCCATATAATTTCGAGGCATTCTTTCTTAGAGGCTGAGTAGTTTTTTTCTTCCTCTGACAGACCACGGCTGGAATAGGCGATTACTTTTTCGCACCCGCTTCGCTTTTGGACGAGGACGGCACCCAAGCCTCCGTGTGAATTTCCGTTTCGGCGTTTTAGTTGAAATGAGCGAGCACGGGCGGGCTCTGCAGGCGTTGTTGCAGTTCGCAGAACGCTTACTCTTGGCACTTTCCCAGTTGAAAGGCGTGCTATCTTTCGTCAAGCGTGTGAGTGGCGAAGCGCCGGTAGTATGCGCACAGTCCGAGAAATCTGCGCACGCCCTTCTTATCTTTCGGTCTTGGGAAGTTTGCTATGGCTGAAGTTTTCGCCGGGTCAGGCAGGACTCCCGTGGCGTTGACGAAATGGCCCAAAAACTTGAGTTCCTCGTACACGAAGCGGCACTTGTCAGGCTTCAGCATTAACCCCGACGTACGGATGGCCTCGAGTACAGACTGCAACCTTGCAAGGTGTTCGTCGAAAGTCCGGGTGAATAGCACTACGTCGTCGAGGTATACGAGGCAGGTGTGCCACTTAAGGCCAGCTAGCACAGTGTCCATGACTCTTTGAAACGTTGCTGGCGCCGTACACAGCCCAAATGGCATCACCTTGAACTCGTATAGGCCGTGCGGGGTTATAAATGTGGTCTTCAATTTACAAGTAGCCGGTCTTCAGATCCATCGATGAGAAGTACTTCGCATGGCAGAGGTGGTCGAGGGAATCGTCGATTTGTGGCAGTGGGTACACGTCTTTTTTTGGTGATTTTGTTCAGTCGCCGGTAGTCAACACAAAACCTTAATGTGCCGTCTTTTTTCTTCACCAGTACCAGTGGCGCAGCCTAGGGGCTTTTCGATGGCTGTATAATAACGTAGACTTGAGTCCGGATGGCTTCCCGCTCATGTGAAGAGACATGGTACGGTGACTGTAGGGTAGGTCGGGCTCCATCTTCAGTTATTATTTAGTGCTTCGCTTGAGGTGGTAGTTTTGAGTTCGACAAAAACCACTCGCTGTAGCGATGCAGGAAAGACAATAATTGGTTCCGTTGTTCTTGCGGTAGTGCCGGATTCACGTCGAAGGTATACGGAAGCTTGAAGGTGTCTTCAGGTGTGCGTTGAAAGTACGCGACAGCGATCACGTCAGTTGTTTCTTGCGTTTTTTCGAGGAACGCAATTGCCGCGCCCGTGTTTAAATGCTGGTACTCCTCGGTGAAATTAGTTACTAAACGTGGGATTGGTGTTCCCTGAAGCGCGCAATGCTTCTTGCGACAGAGACACCGCGGTAAAGAGCCAACCCTTGATCACTCTCTAAGATCGCGTCGACGTCAGGAGCAGCATTTTCACAGTAGACCGTGATCATCAAGCTTGCACAAGGTGGCAGGGTGACATGATCATCGGCAATCCTTACAGCAGCACGATTTTCAGGGTTCAGTTCCAGCGTCATGAAGTGATCAGGGGAAAAGTTATCAACTTGGTCTGCAGATCGATTATTGGACACTTGTCCATCAAAACATCCATTCCAAGAATTACGTCACAGGAGCAGTTCGGTAAAATGACGAACGCCGCAGGGTACAAAAGCCGTTTACGGTGAGCCGTGATGTGCACGTTCCACTGGGCGTTACAAGATGGCCTCCTGCTGTGCGTATGTGTGGACCGTCCCATCTGGTCGTAAATTTCTTCAGCTTAGACGCGAATGATCCGCTCATGACTGAGTAGTCAGCTCCCGTGTCTATGAGGGACACTACAAAGCCGTCGATGGACAACTGGACGTTGAACACCGCCTTTCTCGAGTTCCGGGTGCGTCGTGGCGTCATATCTCGGCTTGTGTGTCTGGACAGTTTGACACTATGCGTCGTCATCGTCATTTTCTCAACGGCAGGCTTGGTCATGTCGTGTACGCATCGCACCGTGTCGTCGTCGTGTTTGGGAGTCACGTCCGGGTTATATCGGGTCGTCGGCCTGAAGCCAAGTCGTGAATCATGGTCTTCGGCGAGTCGTTGCGTCCTTGGAGGGTTTTCATTTTTCCGCCGCTGTGCAACTTAACCTGATGATGATGATGATGGTTGGAGTTTTTTGGCGCAAGGCCACCTGGGGCAAAGAGCGCCAAACAAAAGTATGTAAAAGAAAATAGTGGCTACTAAAGCCAAAATAACAGCAGTAAAATCAATCAACGGCAATGGTGATGCCTGGTGTATAGGGCCAGTTTTGATTACGCATGATAGGAAATGAGGTTTAAAAACTTAACGTCTGACAAATATTTAAAAACGCGTTGCACAGAGACCATGGCATTGTCACTCAAAAACAAGGAAGGGTGTAGCGGAAAGTGTTGTCTGTATAGTTCCTTGAAGTGTCTGTCTTGTTGTGTCGAGTGCCTTGCATGTTATTAGGATGTGGACTACGGATAGGCCCTCCCCACACCTGCTACACACAGGTCTTGGAGAGCTAATGAGCAGGTGTGAGTGTGTCACATGTGTGTGACCTATCCACAACCTAGCTAAGGTAACTTCAATGTGTCTGTTGTGTGAGTCAGTAGCGTATGGTCCCAAGTGTGGTTTTATTACGTGTAACTTGTTATCTGTCTGTTCACTCTAGTGTGTTTGCCATGTGTTGTGAAGTTGGTGTCTGATGTGTGGCTTCATATCTGTGTACGGCAGTGTTGCTATGCCCACTGAATTCAAGAGTGTAGCAGCAGTGGCCATTCCATCTGCGGTTTCATTCCCGGCTATTCCACAATGGCCAGGAACCCAACATATTGTTATTTCAAGACTTGATGCGTATGCCGCCATAAGGGCCTAAAAAACAAGATTGATTACATAAGTTTTTGAGCGTTTTCTGGACAAAAGTGCACGTACAACACTAAGAGAATCTGTAAAAACTATGGACTTTGGCATTTGACGTTGGACAATGTGGTCTAAAATAAGTAAAATGCCGTGTGCTTCAGCTGTAAAAATGCTGTTGTGTGAGTTCATTCTTTTTGCCATGTTAAAGTTCAGTCCATGGGCAGCACAAGACACAGCATCAGCTGTCTTTGATGCGTCGGAGTAAAACTCTGCACACTGGTACTTATCCTGCAGAAAGAGGAAATGCTGCATGATAGCTGCCCTTGGTGCCCGGTTTTTGTCGAACTGCACAAAAGACAGGTCACAGGAAACATCCCTGGCCTGCCATGGTGCAATAAAATCAATGATCGGTGTCTTGTGGATATATGAGAATGACACTGCTAGCTCAGAAGCTTCTGCTCTCACTCTGAGAGGGAATGGCATGGGAATAGATGGACAGTTTAAAAAGAGCTGCTGTGAGGATGCATCATGAATGGTCGAGTTAAGAGAATGATTTGTCAGAGACATGATTTTAGAGGCATACAATAGGTCAGTGTATATCCTCTGGTGATACAGGGACCATTTGTGGCACTCTGCATAGAGGCTTTCGACAGGGCTGGTGCGAAAGGCGCCACAAGCAAGGCGAAGCCCCAAATGCAGAACTGGGTCAAGCATTTTAAGTGCCGTTTTTGTTGCAGAACCATATACGACGCTGCCGTAGTCCAAGCGAGATCCTACCAGTGCAGTATAAAGACGCAGGAGTAGCTGCTTGTCTGCACCGTACGATTGGTGAGAGACGACTTCAAGGATATTCATAGTTTTTAGGCATTTTTGTTTAAGCATTTTCAGATGAGGAAGAAATGTTAGTTTGTTGTCGAATATTAGGCCTAAACACTTGTGCTCCTTTTCTACAGGAATCGACACGCCGTTTAGAGTAACTTGAGGGGGACGACGGGGAAGGGCGGTAACTTGAGGGGGACGACGGGTCCTTTCCCTCCTTAAAAAAAGCCACTACTACGGCCTCCCTCCAAGACTTTGGAATGTGCCCCGAAAGCCATATTTTATTATATAGATGAAGAAGTGCTTCGAGTGTGTCTGCGTGTAGGCGTTGTATCATTGTGTATGTAATGTTGTCTGGGCCTGGAGCTGAGGGTTTACACGTGCTCAGAGCAGCCCTCAGCTCGTAGTGAAAACGGAGTTGTAAGAAGTCTGTGATTTCTTGTTGTCGTGTAGGGACTTCTTTTCACAAGAGGCTTTATGTTTCAAAAAAGTGTTCGTGTAGTGTGCTGAACTGGACACGTGTTGGAAGTGTTGTGCAAGTGTGTCAGCCTGGTCTTACAGGGTGTGCCCTGTTGTACTGACCAGGGGCAGGCTGTGTGTCTGTTGTCCTTTGAGTTTGCGTATACGTGTCAACCCGCCGCGGTGGCTCAGTGGCTAAGGCGTTGCGCTGCTGAGCACAAGGTCGCGGGTTCGATTCCCGGCCGCGGCGGCCGCTTTTCTGATGGAGGCGAAACGCAAAAACGCCCGTGTGTACGAGATTTCGGCGCACGATAAAGATCCCCAGGTGGTCAAAATTAATCCGGAGCCCTCCACTACGGCGCGCCTCATCGCCTGCGTTGCGTCGGCGCGTTAAACCCCACAATCAATCAATCAATCAATCAATCAATCAATGCGTATACGTGTCCAGACTTTGCGGGAGTCAGTGTAAGAGTTTATGGATGTTACGAATGAGCGCCAACTCTCTCGTTTTGCCTCACGGCGCACACGTTTTCCCATCGCCTTAGCCCTTTTGAACAATAAAAGGTTACCCGACGTGGGGTACCGACAAAGGATACCCCACGCCTTGTTCTGGGCCTCTCGCGCCCGCCTACATTCCTCATTCCACCACGGCCTCCGCTGGTTGCGCGGGGCTCCAGAGGCGTGGGGAATGGACTTTTCGGCGGCGTCGAGGATGTGCGCCGTGAGGATTTGGGTAGCTTCTTCAACGTGTAGGTGTCCTATGGATGTGTGTAGTTTGGATGTCTCTGTAAATGTATTCCAGTTAGCTCGTGATTCATTGAACCTATTATGGGAAGATGGACTGCTTGGGCCTTTACCTATGTATGTGAGTGAGGTGGGGAAGTGGTCACTACCGTATGGGTCAGTTCCCACTCCCCACTCGACAAGAGGAAAGAGAACTGCGGAGCCAATAGCCAAGTCAAGACATGAGTATGTGTTGTGACCTATGTTATGGTATGTAGGCTGTTTATTGTTGAAAAGGCATGCTCCAGAAGATGTAAGAAATTTTTCTATCAGGCGACCTCGGGCATCCGTTCTGGAAGAGCACCAAAGAGAGTTGTGAGCATTAAGGTCGCCTGTCAGGATGTATGGTTGGGGCAGCTGGTCATGAATGAATGCATGAATGAATTTGGATTTTATTGGCGCAGCAGCCAAATTTGGCTATAATGCGCCAGACACAAGGTAAATATTTTGAACACACTACGGTAAAAGGCTCATGTAAAAATCATGTAAAGTGGCAAAATCAAAGTTTCTGTAAAAGCTTGAGTGCACTCAAAAATTTAAAAACCGCTCAAGAAAAAATGATGTAGCATGGTAATATCAAAGTTTATCTAAAAGCTTGATGGCACTCAAAAATTTAAAAACCTTTTCCAAGGGAACCAGGGGTTCATCGCCAAGCAGTAAAGCAGGGTGCAATGGAATTTGAAATTTATAAAAGTGGGAAAAAAATTCCCGACGTTTGTTTTCGTAACTAGGACACTCGATAAGTATGTGTATTACTGTAAGGCGCTTCCCACATTGCTCAAATTCTGGAGCGTCTTCTCCCAGCAATAGGAAGTTGTGGGTCAAGCGCGTGTGCCCAATTCTTAGGCGACATAACACCACCTCTGCAAATCTTTCTTTATGTCTGCAGCTCTGCCACTCTCTCAGGTGCGGCTTCACAAGGTGGAGCTTGTTTTCATTGAGTTCTGTCCATTCAGACTGCCACTCTGTCCATTCAGACTGCCACTTCTTCGTTATTGATAATTTCAGTCTCCGTCTGTAATCCTGGTAGGGTAAACGAGTTTCTGTCACCTCCAGCTCTTTTGTCTGGGCTGCGAGGGCATCTGCCTTTTCATTGCCGTCAATTCCTACATGACTCGGTACCCCACAGAAACTCACGTCTAAGTGATTTTTGCTACAGTCCATTAGTTGGTTAAGTACTTGTTGGACAAGTGGATTTTTGGTTTTGTTTCCTGAACACAGGGCTGCTAGCGCGCTGAGAGAGTCAGAGAAGATGATTGACTGTGGTGTCCTTTCAGTGCATACTTTGTTTAAAACGAGCTGTATGGCATGCAGTTCGGCAGTGAAGATACTAGCGTCAGGTCTGAGCCGCTGGCATTCGTCATAATAAGGTCCAATTGCAGCTGCTCCCACATGTCTTTCTCCTTTGGAACCATCCGTGAAGTAAGTAGCACATCCAGCATACCTGACCTGGATATCTACGAACTCTTGCTGTAGTAGTTCTTTGGGAGTGTTGTGCTTATTGTACTTCAGCAGGGAAAAGTGACATTGTGGCTTGCGGTATTCCCATGGAGCATAACCGGTACTGTGGGTGACCAGCATGGTATCATCTACATAAAAGTCAAGGGCTTCATTAAGAATGCGGTACTTGAAAAACATAGTTGGAATAGTCCGAGGCCTGTTGGTAAAGAGAGTTTCAAAGTGAGGTTTCAGAAACAGCTGTCGACAAGGGTGAGTTGTGCAGGAAAGAATTCTCATTATGTACATGTTTCCGAGGAGTACTCTCCGTTTGTTAAGTGACCATTGATTGGTTTCTGCATACAGGCTTTGCACCGGAGATGTCCGGAAGGCTCCGGTGCTTATTCTCAAGCCACAGTGGTGAACGGTGTCGAGCGCTTTGAGTACAGATTCGCGACCAGATCCATTGATAAAGCAGCCATAATCAAACTTGGAACGGATTAGACTGTTGTACAGCCGCAAAAGGCAGGTGCGATCTGAGTCCCACGTTCTGTAGGATGTTTTAAAACATTCATTGATTTCAGACATTTGTGTTTTAGATAGTTAACATGGCTTTTAAATGTTAACTTTTGGTCAAATAATAAGCCAAAAAATTTGTGCTCAGTTCGAACAGGGATTTGGGCCGATTTAATGTGCAGCTGAGGATCTAACACAATTCCTCGGTAGAGAGTGAAAGGCACACAGACTGTTTTTTCTGCACAAAAGTTGTATCCATTTTCCTTGGCCCACTGCACTAGACGGTTGATGCCCATTTGCAGTTGCCTTTCGCAGGATGCTAAGTTGCACGAGGAAAAGCTGATCTGAATATCGTCCGCATAAAGCGAATACATCAAAGATTTCGGTATTACAATGCGACTGAGTTTAGCTTGATTAGGAACAAGGTAACACTAAGAACACCTCCCTGAGGTACGCCATTTTCTTGAGTGTACACATCCGATAATACTGTTCCAAATTTCACTCGAAAGGAGCGATTGGAAAGGTAACTTTTCAGCATTCTGCCTTTTACACCATAACCCTGCAGATCTAGCATTATACCATGTTTCCATGTGGTGTCATAAGCCTTCGACAAGTCGAAAAATACGGAGACACAGTGTTGTCGTTGATGATGATGGTTGGGTTTTATTGGCGCAAGGCCGACTATGGGCAAAGAGCGCCAAAGAAGAAGTTACTGAATTTAATGAGAGCACGTACATACATAACATATCTGACTAAAAGTAAAGGTGATGCAAACAAAAGACAATGGAGATGGCTGGTGTATAGGGCCAGGATGATTACACATGATATGACCAGAGCTGCAGAAAGTTCACCTCAGCTAAAACTTAAAAACACGTTGACTAGAAAACATTGGTTCGTCGGCTAAAAAAGTATGATGGGTGCAAAGGAATGTGTTCGTCTGTATAATTCAGGGAAATGTTTGTGTCGTGTTGTGTCAAGTGCCTTGCATGTGATTAGTATGTGGACTACGGATAGGCCCTTTCCCAACCTGCTACACGTGGGTCCCGAAGTTCCAGTGAGCAGGTGGGAGTGCGTCGCATGTGTGTGACCTATCCGCAGCCTAGCCAGGGCAACTTCAGTGTATCTGTTGTGTGAGTCAGTTATGTAGCGTCCCAGTTGTGGTTTTGTTACGTGTAGTTTGTTGTCTGTTTGTTGACTCCAGTGTAGTTGCCATGTGTTACGAAGCTGTCGTCTGATGTGTGTCTTTAGGTCGGTGTAAGGTACTGTTGTTATGTCAACTGTGGTCATGAGAGCAGCAGCACTAGCCATTTGATCAGCGGTCTCATTGCCAGGGATCCCACAGTGACCTGGTACCCAGCATATGGTTATTTCTAAATCTGAAGCATATGCAGTCATTATGACCTTTAAAAGAACATTGATTACATAGTTTTTTTGACGACCTTCCTGATGACAATGCCTGCACAACGCTTAGAGAATCTGTGTAGACGATGGACTTTGGAATCTTATGTTCGAGGATGTGGGTTTTGAAACGAGTAAATATGCCATAGGCTCTGCCGTGTAAATACTGGCTATGAAAATTCATTGTCTTAGTTACGGTAAAATTTGGTCCGGTGCGCTGCACAAGATACAGTAAAACCAGTTTTCGACGCGTCGCTATAGAATTCTGCGGCACCTGTACTTGTCCCTTCAGGAACAGGAAGTGCTGCAGAATTGCACTCCTGGTACCTATTTTTTCTACTAATGTGAATGATAGGTCGCATGATATAGGATGTAGATGCCATGGTTGGAATTAAATTATGGATGGGTGTCTTGTGCGTAGTCTGAAAGAGGGACCGTGAGTGCAGAAGCCCTCCTCCTAACTCTGAGAGAGAAAGGTAAGGAAATAGATGGCCTTATTTAAAAGAGTTGCAAGTTTGATTGTATTGTTCATGATGGGATTAAAAGGATGGTTGGTAAGGGACACAATCTTAGATGCATACAGCAGGTCAACATACTCCCTGCTGATGCCCTAGACACCACTTGTCGCACTCGACATAAAGGCTTTCGACAGGGCTAGTGCGGAAAGCGCCGCAATGAGAGGCGAAGGCCAAGATGCAGCACTGGGTCGAGCATTCTCAGTGCGGCTTTGTCGCCGACCCATACACGACACTGCCGTAGTCGAGCCGGGACCCCACCAACGCTGTGTACAGGCGCAGCAGGAGTTGTTTGTCGGCCCCCCATAAGATGATGTGAGAGAACCTTAAGAATTATTCATTGCCTTTAGGCATTTAATTTGAAGCTGTTTGACATGAGGAATGGAATGTAAGTTTTTCATCGAATAAAATGCCTAAAAACTTGTGCTCCTTGTTCACAGGAATTGGCACATTCGCAAGAGTGATGTCTGGGTCCGGGTGGACCCCACGCTTCCTGGGAGAATACACACAAGAGCTCTTTCCGGGATTAATTTTAAAACCATTCTTTGTCTGCCCAGCCGGCAAGCTTCTTGACGCCGAGCTGGACTTGACGTTCGCAGATGGACATATTACATGATTTAAAAGATATCTGCACGTCATCTACATACATGGAGTAAGAAATTGTAGGCGGCAGTGACTTCCCAAGGGAGTTTCATTTTACTATGAAGAGAGTGCAGCTTAGAACTCCGCCTTGCGGCACGCCATTTTCTTGCACGTGTACCTTTGACAGTGCAGAACCAACTCTGACGCGAAAGGTTCTCTCCGACAAATAGCTAGCAAGGGTGTTAACATATTACCAGAAACACCGAATGACTTCAGGTCACTGAGGATCCCGTAGACGCCAAGCGGTGTCAGTAGGCCTTTCTCGAGGTCAAAAACACAGTCACGACATACTGTTTATGCACGAAGGCATCCTTAATATAGATCAAGAGCTACGAGTTGATCATTCGTGGATCGCCCGCCCTGAAGCCTGCCTGGCAGCTCTCGAGAAGGCCGTTATACTCCAAAAGTACACGAGCCTCCGGTTTATCATCTTCTCGAGAAGCTTGCACAGGCAGGCAGGTCAGGGCAATGGGTCGATAGCTAGCAGGAGAAGAAGGGGTCCTTCCCTTCTTTCAAGAATGCTACAACTATGGCATCCCTCCAAGACTTTGGAATGTGCCCCGAAAGAAATATCTTGTTGTAAAGGTGAAGGAGTGTTACAAGAGTGTCTGCGTGTAAGTGCTGTATCATTGTATATGTAATGTTTGTCTGGGCCTGGAGCTGAGGGTTTACACGTGCTTAGAGCAGCCCTCAGCTCATGTAGTGAAAACAGGGAGTGTAAGAAGTCTGTGATTTGTTGTTGTCGCGTAGGGACTTCTTTTCACAACAGGCTTTATGTTTCAGGAAAGTGTTCGTGTAGTGTGCTGAGCTGGACACGTGTTGGAAGTGTTGCGCGAGTGTGTCAGCCTGGTCTTCGAGTGTGTCCCCTGTAGTACTGACCAGGGGCAGGCTGTGTGTTTGTTGTCCCTTGAGTTTGCGTATTCGTGTCCATACTTTCCTTGTGTCTGTGTAGGAGTTTATTGATGTTATGAATGTACGCCAACTCTCTCGTTTTGCCTCACGGCGCACACGTTTTCCTAACGCCTTGGCCCGTTTGAACAAGAGGAGGTTTCCCGACGTGGGGTACCGACGAAGGATACCCCACGCCTTGTTCTGGGCCTCTCGCGCCCGCCTACAGTCCTCATTCCACCACGGCCTCCGCTGGTTGCGCGGGGCACCAGAGGCGTGGGGGAATGACTTTTCGGCGGCGTCGAGGATGTGCGCCGTGAGGAGTTGGGTAGATTCTTCAACGTGTAGGTGTCCTATGGAAGTGTGGTGAAGTTTGGATGTCTCTGTAAATGTATTCCAGTTAGCTCGTGTTTCATTGAACCTATTATGGGAAGATGGACTGCATGGGCCTTTACCTATGTATGTAAGTGAGGTGGGGAAGTGGTCACTGCCATATGGGTCAGTTCCCACACCCCACTCGAGAAGAGGAAAGAGAACTGCGGAGCCAATAGCCAAGTCAAGACATGAGTATGTGTTGTGTCCTATGTTATGATATGTAGGCTGTTTATTGTTGAAAAGGCATGCTCCAGAGGATGTAAGAAACCTCTCTATCAGGCGACCCCGGGCATCCGTACGAGAAGAGCTCCAAAGAGAATTGTGAGCATTGAAGTCGCCTGTTAGAATGTATGGTTCGGGCAGCTGGTCAACCAGCGCCTCGAAGTCAGAGCTCAAAAGTGTGACATCAGGAGGAATGTATATGGAGCATACCGTTATCAACCTATCAAATATTATCAAGCGTATTGCTACAGCCTCAAGGATTGTGTTCAAAGTGACAGGGTGGCATGCTAAGATTTCCGGCGATTATGCCACACCCCCAGAAGAGTGTGTGCAGCCATCCCTGTCTTTCTGAAGACCATGTAACTATTCAAGAAATTTGTGTGCTTGGAATTCAAATGTGTTTCCTGAACACACATTACACTTGGCTGATTAGCATGCAGTAGTTCGTATACATCGTCAAGATTTTTAAGAAGGCCTCTACAGTTCCATTGAATTATGTTTTCTCTTCCCATTATTTAGTGTGAGAGCTACTGGAGTGTGTGTGTTTGTTTATGTGTCGTCTTTCGGGGCTGTGACTCTCGCCTTTTTTGGCTGTCGGGAGGCTTTGGCGTCGGGGACGCGTTCCTTGCGCTGCGTTGCAGGCAGGAACGGCCCTGACATCCATGTCGTCGTCGGATGTCCGAGGGGTGCCCGACGGACCGGGACCCCCGGACTTGGCCCCCCTCGGGAGCCCTTCGTTTGAGCCGCCAACCGCCGAGGGCGTCCGGGGCGCCAGAGGTGGCACGGCGGTGCGGTGGCGGGTGGGAACCGGTGCGGGGCCCGTGGTGTCCATGACATCGGTACCCTCCAACGCACTGGAGGACGGGGAGACAGAGGCGGGAGCGGCACCGGTCCCCGACGGAAGAGGTTGCACCACAAACCGCTGCTGCCTCAGCAAGCGGCGTGGGTGGCGGTTGGGCTGCCAAAGGCAACCCAGAGGGGGCGGCGGAGGGACCAGGTCAGACTCGCTGAACTGGGTCCCCGTGGGAAACCAGACGCCGCTCCGCCCCCCGGCGAGCCGCGTCGGCGTACCTCCCCAGAGGGGAAAGAGGCGAACCTCTTTCCGCGCCTCTGGGAAGGTGATGTTCTCCGTGACCTTGATGTTAATTATCTTTTTTCAATTTGAAATTTTTCGCACTTGCAGGAGTACGCTGCATGCGGACCGCGCAGTTCACACAAGTGAGGGTTTCGGATGGACAGTTGTCAGTCGGAATGATCATGCGCCGCGCATTTCGCACACGTCGTTCGGCCACGGCAAGAGGTTGTACCGTGCCCGAACCGCTGGCACTTAAAACAGCGCCGCGGATTCGGGATGTACGGACTGATGGAGCAACGGATAAAACCTGCATTGATGTGTTGTGGAAGAACTGCGCGGTCGAAAGTCAAGATAATATGTGCTTGGTGGGAATCTCCTTGTCGTCTCTGCGGATAGTGATGCGTCTCACGGCAGTGACGCCCTGATCCTTCAAGCCGGCAAGGAGATCCGCATCCGTTTCGTTCAGGAGATCTGTCTCGGATATCACACCCTGCGAGCTGTTGAGGCTCCGATGGGGTGTGACCCGGATGTCTAGATCAGCCAGTCTAGTCTGAGCTAGAAGCTTCGTGGACTGCTGCTTGTCATTTATTTCGATGAGGAGTTCACCGGACCTTTGTTTTTTGCACTTATATGATTTTCCTACTATGGCTTCAAGATACTTGGCGATCAAGAAGACTGACTGAGATGCTAGAGGGTGGGTTGGATTGAGCGATTCCATCACAAGAAATCGAGAAAAATTATCCGGTTCAGGAAATGTTAAAGATGGCAATGGGGGAAAAGATACTTCGGTGCGGCCCCTTTTCAGGGACCGATCACGTTTGGGGGGGGGGGTTTTGAAAATGCCATATAGCATAGTATAAAAGCAGGGAGACTGGGGTACTTTCTTCTTTGACCTTACCCTGGTAGCCAAAGAGGTCCCGGAGCTCCCTGCCTGGTGAACAGACAGGGAGCCCATCCGCCGGAGCTTGACCTGGGCTCCGACGGCCACCGTTAGAGGTTTCTACCCTTCACCTTAAAAACACATCACCACGGTTGGATCCAGCTTATGTTTGGGGGCTCGGGGTCCGCGGTATCGCCAGTACCGTCACCAAGATTGCTCAAGGTGCCCCGTGCGGGGAGTGTTGTCGTTGAACAAAGAACTCCCTAATTTTCGTTTCTAGACGGAGAAGGTGGTCAGTTGTTGAGTGCCTTGCACGGAAACCAAACTGAAGGGCATCAATAACGTGATTTTCTTCAAGAAAGTGAGTGAGCCGCTTGTTGATCATCCGTTCAAAACATTTCCCGAGGCAGCTTGTCAAGGCAATTGGCCTGTAGCTTGCTGGTTCACTACGGTCTTTACCTGGCTTCAGTAGTGGGAGCATAATGGTTTCCTGTCACGCTGCTGGAAAGTAGGCTTCAAACCATATTTTATTAAAGAAATGCAGTATGACTTTTAAGGTTCTTGGGGTTAGATGTCTTAACATTTCATAATGTATTCGGTCTGGTCCTGCAGCCCGACTGCTTCCCTGAGCAATCGCCAGAAGTAGTTCAGCCATAGAGAAAGGTGCGTTATATGCTTCTTCATTACTCAAGTTTATCTTAATTATGCTTTTTTCAGCCCGTTCTATATACCTGAGGAATCATTCATAGTAGTGGGCTGAACTGGACTCTTCGGCAAAATATTCAGCTAGAATGTTTGCCTGCTCAGCAAGGCTTTTGCTACCATCAAAAAGTGGCATAGTGAATGCACTATACGTTCCATTCACTTTCCTGACCCTATCCCAGACCGTTTTTGTGCTTACGTTACTACTTATGGAACTTACAAAGTCCTGCCATGAAGCCTTTTTCGACTGACGTCTTATCTTGCGCGCCTATGCTCTGAGTCGTTTAAAGTTTATTAGACATTCGGCAGTGGGGTAGCGTCTGAAACGGGACCATGCGCAGTTTTGCTTCCTACGGGCATCCCTGCAATCAGAGTTCCACCACGGCTTTGACCTCGTGGGGAGTGTCCCGGAGGACTCGGGAATAGACACTTTTGCAGCTTCCAAGAGCCGTGAAGTTAATAGGCTGCAAGTTTCATCTGCACTCATGTCCGGTATTTCGTGCAATTCGATTTTACATCCTTGTTCGAACAGAGACCAGTTGGCCTCCTCCAACTTCCACCTTTTGGTGCGCACTGGTAGCATGGGTACTGCCGGTGTGGAGTCCAGAAAAACCGGGTCGTGGTCACTGCCGAGAGGATTTTGATGATGATGATGTTTGGAGTTTAATGGCGCAAGGCCGACTAAGGGCAAAGAGCGCCAAACAATAGTGATTACATGAAAGTGGCATGGAAGTAAAAGAACATTTCAGTAAAAATAAACCAAGTAAAAGACAACGTAATGAAGATGATGACTGGTGTAAAGGGCCAGGTTGTCAACATGCATGATAAGAAATGAGATGTAAAAATTTTACGTCTGTAAGAAACTCGAAAACGCGTTTGATTGAAAACATGGCTTCATCTCCTAAGAAGTATGACGGGTGTGGTGGAATATGTCGCGTGTGTAGTTGTGGGAAGTATTTGTGTCGTGTTGTGTCAAGTGCCTTACATTGTATAAGGATGTGGATCACGGATAGGGCCTCTCCGCACCTGCTGCACAGAGGTCTTGGAGACCCCGTGAGAAGGTGCGAGTGCGTTGCATGAGTGTGCCCTATCCGTAATCTAGCCAAGGCGACTTCAGTGTATCTATTACGTGTGTCGGTGGTGTATGGTCCCAAGTGTGGTTTTATTACGTGTAACTTGTCTGTTTGTTCACTCCAGTGTGTTTGCCATGTTTTGCGAAGTTGTTGTCTGATGTGTGGTTTCACGTCGGTGTAGGGTAATGTGGTTATGTCTACTGTATTCGTGAGTGTAGCAGCAGCAGCCATTCGGTCCGCTGCTTCATTCCCGGCTATACCACAGTGGCCAGGGACCCAGCAAAGAACCAGTTCAAACTTGCGTACATGCACAGACATAATACCCTTGACGATCAGATTGACAACGTGGTTTTTCGAAGGCTTTGTTGACGACAGTGCCCGCACAACACTGAGGGAATCTGTATAGATAATGGATTGTGGGATGTGGCTTTGAAGTATATGATTGACAACAAGAAGTACACCGTAAGCCTCTGCCGTAAATATACTAGTATGACTATTCAGAGTTTTGGTGACACTAAGGCCGGGCCCATGCGCCGCGCAGGACACAGAGGTGGAAGTCTTAGAGGCATCCGTATAAAATTCAGAGCACTCATACTTCTGCTGCAAATACAAGAAATGCTGCAGAATTGCACATGTGGGAGCTCGGTTTTTATCTACATGTGTGAATGATGTGTCGCATGAGACAGGGCGGAGATGCCATGGTGCTATGAGATCTGTTACAGAACTTTGGATGGTATCTAAAAAGGAGACAGCAAGCTCTGACGCTTCCTCTCTAACTCTGTAAGAGAAGGGCGCAGAGAAAGATGGTCGATTTAAAAGGAGTTCAGTCATGGAGGTATCATGAAAAACTGATTTAAAAGGATGGTGAGGCATGGATGAAATTTTAAAAGCATAAAGGAGGTCTGTGTATGCTCGCTGACGTTGTAGGTTCCATTTGTTGCACTCTACATACAGGCTTTCGACTGGACTAGTCCGAAAGGCACCACAGGACAAGCGGAGCCCTAGATGAAGCACAGGGTCCAGCATTCTGAGGGATGTTTTAGTGGCTGACCCATAGACAACGCTGCCATAGTCCAATCGTGAGCCTATCAAGCTGGTAAAAACACGCAACAGAAGCTGTTTGTCAGCACCAAAAGAGATGTGCGAGAGAACCTTCAGGATATTCATTGTTTTTAAGCATTTATGTTTTAGTTGTTTTATGTGTGGGATGAATGTGAGCTTTTCGTCAAAGATTATACCTAAAAACTTGTGTTCGTTTTTGACAGGAATCGAGACACCGTGGAGTTGAATGTCTGGATCCGGCCGGATGCCACGCCTCTTGGAAAACAAGACACAAGTGCACTTCCCTGGATTAAATTTAAAACCGTTGCTGTCTGCCCAACCAGCTAGCTTGTTAACACCAAGCTGGACTTGGCGCTCGCAGACAGACAGGTTACAAGACTTAAAGGATAATTGTACGTCGTCTACATAAATTGAGCAGGAAATCGACGGTGGCAATGCCTTCCTCAGGGAATTCATTTTCACAATAAAAAGGGTGCAACTTAAAACTCCACCTTGTGGCACCCCATTTTCCTGCACATGCACCCGAGAGAGTGCAGTTCCAAGTCGCACGCGAAACGTCCTTTCGGACATGTAACTGGAAAGCGTGTTTATCATGTTACCCGACATGCCAAAGGACTTCAAGTCGCTAAGGATGCCGTACCGCCAAGCAGTATCGTACGCCTTTTCAAGATCAAAGAAGACTGTCATACAGTACTGCTTGTGGAGGAAAGCATCTTTGATATAAGACTCTAATGCAACGAGTTGATCGTTGGTAGATCGCCCCGCCCTGAAGCCCGCCTGGCAGCTCTCGAGAAGGCCATTGTACTCTAAGAAGTACACAAGTCTCCTGTTTATCATCTTCTCGAAGAGCTTACACAGGCAGCTTGTCAGGGCAATGGGACGATAACTGGCGGGAGAGGAAGGGTCCTTCCCTTCCTTTAGGAAAGCCACTACTATGGCCTCCCTCCAAGAGCGTGGAATGTGCCCCGAAAGCCATATTTTATTGTATAGGTGTAAGAGTGTTTCAAGAGTGTCTGGGTGTAGGTGCTGTATCATGGTGTATGTAATCTTATCTGCGCCTGGAGCTGAAGGTTTGCACGAGCTCAGGGCAGCCCTCAACTCATAGAGAGTGAATTCAGAGTTGTAAGAAGTTTTTGATCTGTCTTTGTCGTGTAAGGGCTTTTTTTCTGCAGATGTTTTGTGTTTCATGAAAGTGTTCGTGTAGTGTGCTGAACTGGACACGTGTTCGAAGTGTTGTGCAAGCGTGTTAGCCTGGTCTTCAAGTGTGTCCCCTGTTGTGCTAACCAGGGGCAGGCTGTGTGTCTGTTGTCCTTTGAGCTTGCGTATACGTGTCCAGACTTTGTGTGTGTCTGTGTATGAATTAATGGATGTCAAGAAGGTGTGCCAACTCTCTCGTTTCGCCTCACGGCGCACACGTTTTCCTAACGCCTTGGCCCGTTTGAACAAAATGAGGTTACCCGACGTGGGGTACCGACGAAGGATACCCCACGCCTTGTTCTGGGCCTCTCGCGCCCGCCTGCAGTCCTCATTCCACCACGGCCTCCGCTGGTTGCGCGGGGCACCAGAGGCGTGGGGAATGGACTTTTTCGGCGGCGTCGAGGATGTGCGCCGTGAGGAGTTGGGTGGCTTCTTCAACGTGTAGGTGTCCTATGGATGTGTGGTGTAGTTTCGATGTCTCTGTAAATGTGTTCCAGTTAGCTCGTGCTTCATTGAACCTATTATGGGAAGAAGAACTGCTTGGGCCGTTACCTATATATGTTAGTGAAGTGGGGAAGTGGTCACTGCCATATGGGTCAGTGCCCACTCCCCACTCAAGACATGGAAAGAGAATTGCCGAACCAATAGCCAAGTCAAGATTTGAGTATGTATTGTGTCCTATGTTATGGTATGTAGGCTGTTTATTGTTGAAAAGGCATGCTCAGAAGATGTAAGGAATTTCTCTATCAGGCGACCTCGGGCATCCGTTCTGGAAGAGCCCCAAAGAGAGTTGTGAGCATTAAGGTCGCCTGTAAGTATGTATGGTTCGGGCAGCTGGTCAACCAGCGCCTCGAAGTCGGTGCTCGTAAGTGCAACATCAGGAGGAATGTATATGGAGCATACCGTTATCAATCTATTAAATATTATTGTGCGGACGGCTACAGCCTCGAGGACGGTGTTCAAGGTGACAGGGTGGCATGCTAAGGATTTGCGGGTGATTATGGCAACACCGCCAGAAGAGTGTGTGCAGCCATCCCTGTCTTTCCTGTATACCATGTAACTATTCAAGAAATTTGTGTGTTTGGAATTCAGATGTGTTTCCTGGACACACATTATACTGGCTGATTGGCATGCAGAATCTCATAAACGTCGTCAAGATTATTCAGAAGGCCTCTGCAGTTCCATTGAACTATGTTTTCTCTTCCCATTATTATGTGTTCAGAGCTACTGGAGTGTGACTGTTTATGTAGGGTCTTTCGGGGCTTGGACTCTTGGGAGGGGTTTTCTGACCTTCTCTACTGACTGGACGTCGCAGCCCGTTCCTTCCGCTGCGATGAAAGCCGGAAGGGCTCGACGTCCATGTCGTCATCTGAAGGCAAGGGGGTGCCCAGCGGACTGGGCCCCCTTGGCGTGGTACCCTTTCGGGTGTTCTTTGCCTGCGCTGCCAGTGCCGAAGGCGTGGGGGAGCACGACAGACGGCAAAGGCAGTGAGGCGGGGAGGGGGTCCGCTGCGACTGCCTCCGTCTCCATCTCCGTGCCCTTGCATGTGCTTTGGGCCGGTGGAGAGGAAAGCAGTGGATGCAGCGGCATCCCCAACAGATGTTGTTGCCACCACAGCCGCTGCTGGGTGAGCGAGCGGTGCAGAGGCTGGTTGGGCTGCCTGGGGCAACCCTGGGGGGGGGCGGGGGCGGGACCAAGTCCGACTCGCGGTACTGGGTCCCCGCCGAAACCAGACGCCCGCTCCGCCCCCCGGCGAGCCGCGTCGGCGTACCTCCCCAGGGGGAAAGAGGCGAACCTCTTTCGCGCCTCTGGGAAGGTGATGTTCTCAGTTACCTTCACATTAATAATCGCCTTCTCCTGCTTAAACTTCTCGCACGTTCGAGAGTAGGCGGCATGGGGTCCCTGGCAGTTGGCGCAGGTGAGGGTTGACGATGGACAATTATCAGATGGATGATCATGCTGAGCGCATTTTGCGCAGGTCAGACGACCACGGCAGGAGTTGGTTCCGTGCCCGAACCGCTGGCACTTAAAGCAGCGGCGCGGGTTTGGAATGTAGGGCCGGACATTACAATGTACAAAACCTGCATTGACGTACTCTGGGAGTGTGGACCGGTCAAAAGTAAGGATAATGTGCTTGGTCGAAACTACTTTGTCATCCCTCCTCATAGTTATGCGCCTCACAGCTGTCACGCCCTGATTTCTCAGGCCCTCCAGCAGGTCAGCATCTGTCTCATTCATCAGGTCTACTTCAGAGATGACACCTTGAGTACTGTTCAGGCTCCGGTGGGGTGTCACCCTGATTTCAAGATTGGCTATGCGAGGTTTGTTCAAGGAGGATCTTTGCATGCTGTTGGTTGTGTACTTCAACCAGGATTTCTCCAGTTCTTTGTTTTTTTGGCCTTATATTGTCACCAATGATGCCCTCCAGAATTTCGATATTAGGAACACGGACTGTGATGCAAGAGGCTTTTCTTGGTCACTGGATTCCAACACCAAAAAACGGGGGGTAGTGTATCGGGCTTTGGAAGACTGTGGGTTGGGAGTGGCGGAAATGAACCTTCGGTGCGGCCCCTTTTCAGGGGCCGATCATGTTTGGGGGGGGATTTACGATTTACCATATGGCATGTAAAAGAAGCAGGGACGGGGGTACTTTCTTCTCAAACCTTACCCTGATAGCCTGAGAGGTCCCGGAGCTCCCTGCCTGGTAAACAGACAGGGAGCCCATCCGCCGGAGCTTGACCTGGGCTCCGACGGCCACCGTTTGAGGCTTCTACCCTTCACCTTTAAACACATCACCACGGTAGGTTACAGTTTATGTTGGGGGCTCGGGGTCTGCGGTGTCGCCAACACCGTTACCATGAATACTCAAGGTGCCCCGTGCGGGGCCGAGAGGATTTTGAAGTGTTGACCAAGTGAAAAAGGTACTTAGGGATGGCGTTGCAAGAGAGATGTCAATACATGATTCAGTGCGGGTTGATGAGCATATGTAAGTGGGACTCCCATTATTGAATAAATGCAAAGGAGTTGCGGACACTACAGCCTCGATAAGTCGGCCTCGTGGTCACTTCTTGCACTTCCCCACAGTACATTGTGCGCATTGAGATCCCCAGCAACAGGAAAGGCTCAGGCAACTCATCTATGAGTCTGGCAGATCGTTCTGGGTCACTGGAGCGGTTGGTGGAATATACAGGGAGCAAATCGTGAGGGCTATTCCAATGTGCGTTCTTATGGCTACTGCCTCGAAAGTGGTTTGAAGCTTCAGTTCGTTCGTTGGGATCGACTGGGGAGTGACGATTGCCACTCCTCCAGCAGATACAAGTGAGTTTGTCCTGTCTTTGCGGTGGAGATTGTATTTTCTGAAAGGATTATTGTGCACAGGAGATAAATGAGTTTCCTGAAGACAGACAATAGATGGTTGGGACTTCTCCAACAATTCGTGAATGTCATCTATGTTACACAATAGCCCACGACAGTTCCACTGTATTATCCGCACCATACCAGTCTTTTTGGGTTTGCTCTTTTGTATTCAAGGAGGTGTGGGTGAGTCACGTCCATCTCCGCCTCTCCCTCTTTCCTACTGTCGCCTGCAGGACGCCCAGGCTTCCCGCGGCCCTTCGGTACCCTTCGAGGGTCGGGGGGTTCCCCAGGCCATTGCCGTGCAGGAGCCGCACCTGCGGCAGTGCCACTTCTCGGCGGCGCCTTCTTCTGGGGCGTGTCGACCGTCCCCCGAGAAGGGGTAGCCGACCGTGCAGCCGGGGCAGAACCCGCTGAGCTGCGTGTTAGCCCCGAAGCCTCCTTCACCCCATCGGTAGCAGGTACAACGGCATCTGGCGCGACTTGTGTAGAGGGCTGCGGGAGTGAGCAGTCCGCTGAGCAGTCCACTCGGTCCACCTGCGTGGACTGAGTCAGTGCCGGGCGTTGGGGCAGCCCAGCCTCTGGGACAGGCGGGGGCCGTACCGCTGACACCAGGTCCCTCAGCTCGACCTGTCTGCCTACAGACACCAGCGATGGTGCCGGCCCCCGCCGCACCACCTCCGCAAAAGTTCCTTTTTGTTGGAAACTTAGCCTTCTCTTAGCCTCAGGGTAAGATAGATTCTGTGTCGTCTTGATGGTCATTACTTCTTTCTCATTCTTCCAGACCGGACAGGATCTGGAGTATGCACCATGGTTGCCAGAACAGTTAACGCAGTGGGGTTCTTTTTCGCATCTTTCGTTCTCATGCGCTTTTCCTCCACACTTAGCGCATGTGGGTTTGCCGCGACAAGATCCAGACCCGTGACCAAACCGTTGGCACTGAAAGCAGCGCCTTGGGTTTGGAATGTAGGGCCGCACCCTGCAGCGCAGATACGCTGCATTTACTGAGTCCGGTGGCGTAGTAGAGCTGAATGTTAAGACAACATGTTTGGTTTTAATTTCCTCTCCATTTTTCCTTATCAATATTCTACGTGCTGCGACCACTCCTTGTTCCGCCAGTTCGGTCTCAATCTCCGCGTCGGAGCAGTGGAAAAACTCGGACTCGGAGATAACGCCTTTAGATAAGTTTAGCGATCGGTGCGTTGTCACTGTCACGTTCGTGTTGTCGATTTTTGCGAGTGCACGATTTTTGCACTCTGTTCTCTGGTGTGTACTTCTACCAGTACATCTCCATTCTGGAGTTTCCTGGCGTTGTAGTTTGTCCCACTAGCTGATTGAGGGCCTTGGCAATTGCAAAGGGAGACTTTGTCTGCATGGGCTCCTCTACTCCTTGAACGACAAAAAATCGTGAGAAGTTGTCACCGTTTTTTTGCAGCGAGTGCTGGGAGATGACTTCGGTCCGGGCCCTTTTCAGGGACCGATCAAGAGGTGTCTTATTTTTAGCCATGTGGATAGCTGGTGTTTTTCGGAGGCCACGCTGGCCGCCCACCACGGAGCCCAACCAGGGGAGCGTGCAGGTAGTCACGCTAGCCATACGTGGCCACTATAACTTTATGAAAAGTGGTCTAGGTAGGCCATTTTACACAAAGTTAACCCTTGCCGCCTTGAGGGTAAAAGGGAAAAAACAGGAAAAGAGTAGGTGACAGGACAGGCATGGAAAGATGACAGGACAGAAAAAGAGAGAGAGTGAGGGAGATAGGAAAAAACGACTGGCTGCTTTCCCCAGGCCGGGTCAATCCTGGGGTACCGTCTGCAGGAAGCGGGGGCCAAAGTGGCGTGTTGCAGCCACCAGGGGCCGTAAAGGTCCAAAACAACCCTGGCTTTGGCTCAGCCACCAGGATGCCCTTTTCCCTGGACACGGCTAAGCCACGCACAGCCGGGGCGTGGGTGGGTCCAACCCACATGGGCTCGGGGTCCGCGGTGTCGCCACTACCGTCACCTTAAATAGACAAGGTGCCACTGCGGGGGGGCAGCTGGTCAACCAGCGCCTCGAAGTCGGAGCTCGTAAGTGAAACATCAGGAGGAATGTATATGGAGCATACCGTTATCAACCTATTAAATATTATTAAGCGTATTGCTACAGCCTCAAGGACGGTGTTCAAGGTGACAGGGTGGCATGCTAAGGATTTCCGGACGATTATGGCCACACCGCCAGAAGAGTGTGTGCAGCCATCCCTGTCTTTCCTGTATACCAGGTAACTATTCAAGAAATTTGTGTGTTTAGAATTCAAATGTGTTTCCTGAACACACATTACACTTGGCTGATTGGTATGCAGAATCTCATACACGTCGTCGATGATGATAGTTGGGTTTTATTGGCGCAAGGCCGACTATGGGCAAAGAGCGCCAAAGAAGAAGTTACTGAATTATGATGAGACCGTAAGTACTAAAACATGTGACTAAAAGTAAAGGTGATGCAATACAAAAGACAATGGAGATGGCTGGTGTATAGGGCCAGGGTGATTACACATGATATGACAAGAGCTGCAGAAAGTTTACCTCAGCTAAAAACTTAAAAACACGTTGACTAGAAAACATTGGTTCGTCGGCTAAAAAGTATGATGGGTGCAAAGGAGTGTGTCGTCTGTATAATTCAGGGACATGTTTGTGTCGTGTTGTGTCGGGTGCCTTGCATGTGATTAGTATGTGGACTACGGATAGGCCCTTTCCACACCTGCTACACGTGGGTCCCGAAGTTCCAGTGAGCAGGTGCGAGTGCGTAACATGTGTGTGGCCTATCCGCACCCTAGCCAGGGCGACTTCAGTGTATTTGTTGTGTGAGTCAGTTATGTAGGCTGTCGTCTGATGTGTGTCTTTAGGTCGGTGTAAGGTACTGTTGTTATGTCAACTGTGGTCATGAGAGCAGCAGATCCAGCCATTTGATCAGCAGTTTCATTGCCAGGGATCCCACAGTGACCTGGTACCCAGCATATAGTTATTTGAAGATTTGAGGCATATGCAGTCATTAGTACCTTGAAAAGAGCATTCATCACATAGTTTTTAGATGACCTTCCTGATGACAGTGCCTGCACAACGCTTAGAGAATCTGTGTAGACGATGGACTTTGGAATCTTATGTTCGAGGATGTGGTTTGAAACGAGTAAAATGCCATATGCTTCTGCCGTGTAAATACTGCTATGAAAATTCATTGTCTTAGTTACGGTAAAATTTGGTCCGTGCGCTGCACAAGATACAGTAAAACCAGTTTTCGACGCGTCACTATAGAATTCTGCGCACCTGTACTTGTCCTGCAGGAACAGGAAGTGCTGCAGAATTGCACTCCTGGGTGCCCTATTTTTTTCTACTAATGTGAATGATAGGTCGCATGATATAGGATGTAGATGCCATGGTGGAATTAAATTATGGATGGGTGTCTTGTGCGTGTCTGAAAGAGGGACCGTGAGTGCAGAAGCGTCCTCCCTAACTCTGAGAGAGAAAGGTAAGTAAATGGATGGCCTGTTTAAAAAGAGTTGCAAGTTTGATGTATTGTTCATGATGGGATTAAAAGGATGGTTGGTAAGGGACACAATCTTAGATGCATACAGCAGGTCAACATACTCCCGCTGATGCCCTAGACACCACTTGTCGCACTCGACATAAAGGCTTTCGACAGGGCTAGTGCGGAAAGCGCCGCATGAGAGGCGAAGGCCAAGATGCAGCACTGGGTCAAGCATTCTCAGTGCGGTCTTTGTCGCCGACCCATACACGACACTGCCGTAGTCGAGCCGAGACCCCACCAACGCCGTGTACAGGCGCAGAAGGAGTTGTTTGTCGGCCCCATAAGATTGATGTGAGAGAACCTTAAGAATGTTCATTGCCTTTAGGCATTTACATTTGAGCTGTTTGATATGAGGGATGAATGTAAGTTTTTCATCGAATAAAATGCCTAAAAACTTGTGCTCCTTGTTCACAGGAATTGGCACATTCGCAAGAGTGATGTCTGGATCCGGGTGGACCCCACGCTTCCTGGAGAATAGAACACAAGAGCTCTTTCCGGGATTACTTTTAAAACCATTCTTGTCTGCCCAGCCGGCAAGCTTCTTGACGCCGAGCTGGACTTGACGTTCGCAGATGGACATATTACATGATTTAAAAGATATCTGCACGTCATCTACATACATGGAGTAAGAAATTGTAGGCGGCAGTGCCTTCCCAAGGGAGTTCATTTTTACTATGAAGAGAGTGCAGCTTAGAACTCCGCCTTGCGGCACGCCATTTTCTTGCACGTGTACCTTTGACAGTGCAGAACCAACTCTGACGCGAAAGGTTCTCTCCGACAAATAGCTAGCAAGGGTGTTAAACATATTACCAGAAACACCGAATGACTTCAGGTCAGTAAGGATCCCATAACGCCAAGCGGTGTCATAGGCCTTTCTAGGTCGAAAAACACAGTTAAACAGAACTGTTTATGCACGAAGGCATCCTTAATATACGACTCTAGTGCCACAAGTTGATCATTCGTGGATCGCCCCGCCCTGAAGCCTGCCTGGCAGCTCTCGAGAAGGCCGTTATACTCCAAAAAGTACACGAGCCTCCGGTTTATCATCTTCTCGAGAAGCTTGCACAGGCAGCTGGTCAGGGCAATGGGTCGATAGCTAGCGGGAGAAGAAGGGTCCTTCCCTTCTTTCAAGAATGCTACAACTATGGCATCCGTTCAAGACTTTGGAATGTGCCCCGAAAGCCATATCTTGTTGAAAAGGTGAAGAAGTGTTACAAGAGTGTCTGTGTGTAAGTTCTGTATCATTGTATATGTAATGTTGTCTGGGCCTGGAGCTGAGGGTTTACACGTGCTCAGAGCAGCCCTCAGCTCATGTAGTGAAAACAGGGAGTTGTACGAAGTCTGTGAATTGTTGTTGTCGTGTAGGGACTTCTTTTCACAAGAGGCTTTATGTTTCAGGAAAGTGTTCGTGTAGTGTGCTGAACTGGACACGTGTTGGAAGTGTTGTGCGAGTGTGTCAGCCTGGTCTTCCAGAGTGTCCCCTGTGGTACTGACCAGGGGCAGGCTGTGTGTCTGTTGTCCTTTGAGTTTGCGTATACGTGTCCATACTTTCAGTGTGTCTGTGTAGGAGTTTATTGATGTTATGAATGTACGCCAACTCTCTCGTTTTGCCTCACGGCGCACACGTTTTCCTAATGCCTTGGCCCGTTTGAACAAAAGGAGGTTTCCCGACGTGGGGTACCGACGAAGGATACCCCACGCCTTGTTCTGGGCCTCTCGCGCCCGCCTACAGTCCTCATTCCACCACGGCCTCCGCTGGTTGCGCGGGGCACCAGAGACGTGGGGAATGGACTTTTCGGCGGCGTCGAGGATGTGCGCCGTGAGGAGTTGGGTAGCTTCTTCAACGTGCAGGTGTCCTATGGATGTGTGGTGTAGTTTGGATGTCACTGTAAATGTATTCCAGTTAGCTCGTGCTTCATTGAACCTATTATGGGAAGATGGACTGCATGGGCCTTTACCTATGTATGTGAGTGAGGTGGGGAAGTGGTCACTACCGTATGGGTCAGTGCCCACAGCCCACTCGAGGAGAGGAAAGAGAACTGCGGAGCCAATCGCCAAGTCAAGACATGAATATGTGTTGTGTCCTATGCTATGGTATGTAGGCTGTTTATTGTTGAAAAGGCATGCTCCAGAGGATGTAAGAAACCTCTCTATCAGGCGACCCCGGGCATCCGTACGAGAAGAGCCCCAAAGAGAATTGTGAGCATTGAAGTCGCCTGTTAGAATGTATGGTTCGGGCAGCTGGTCAACCAGCGCCTCGAAGTCAGAGCTCAAAAGTGTGACATCAGGAGGAATGTATATGGAGCATACCGTTATCAACCTATCAAATATTATCAAGCGTATTGCTACAGCCTCAAGGATTGTGTTCAAAGTGACAGGGTGGCATGCTAAAGATTTCCGGGCGATTATGGCCACACCCCCAGAAGAGTGTGTGCAGCCATCCCTGTCCTTTCTGAAGACCATGTAACTATTCAAGAAATTTGTGTGCTTGGAATTCAAATGTGTTTCCTGAACACGCATTACACTTGGCTGATTAGCATGCAGTAGTTCGTATACATCGTCAAGATTTTTAAGAAGGCCTCTACAGTTCCATTGAATTATGTTTTCTCTTCCCATTATTTAGTGTGAGAGCTACTGGAGTGTGTGTTTGTTTATGTGTCGTCTTTCGGGGCTGTGACTCTCGCCTTTTTTGGCTTGTCGGGAGGCTTTGGCGTCGGGACGCGTTCCTTGCGCTGCGTTGCAGGCAGGAATGGCCCGACATCCATGTCGTCGTCAGATGTCCGAGGGGTGCCCGACGGACTGGGCCCCCCCTCGGGAGCCCTTCGTTTGAGCCGCCACCGCTGAGGGCATCCGGGGCGCCAGAGGTGGCACGGGCGGTGCGGTGGCGGTGGGAACCGGTGCGGGGCCCGTGGTGTCCATCAGATAGGTACCCTCCAACGCACTGGAGGACGGGGAGACAGGCGGGAGCGGCACCGGTCCCGACGGAAGAGGTTGCCACCACAACCGCTGCTGCCTCAGCAAGCGGCGTGGTGGCGGGTTGGGCTTCCAAAGGCAACCCAGAGGGGGGGCGGCGGAGGGACCAGGTCAGACTCGCTGAACTGGGTCCCTGTGGAAACCAGACGCCGCTCCGCCCCCCGGCGTACCTCCCCAGAGGGAAAGAGGCGAACCTCTTTCGCGCCTCTGGGAAGGTGATGTTCTCCGTGACCCTGATGTTAATTATCTTTTTTTCAATTTAAAATTTTTCGCACTTGCGGGAGTACGCTGCATGCGGACCGCCGCAGTTCACACAAGTGAGGGTTTCGGATGGACAGTTGTCAGTCGGATGATCGTGCGCCGCGCATTTCGCACACGTCGTTTGGCCACGGCAAGAGGTTGTACCGTGCCCGAACCGCTGGCACTTAAAACAGCGCCGCGGATTCGGGATGTACGGACGGATGGAGCAACGGATAAAACCTGCATTGATGTGTTGTGGAAGAACTGCGCGGTCGAAAGTCAAGATGTGTTTGGTGGGAATCTCCTTATCGTCTCTGCGGATAGTGATGCGTCTCACGGCAGTGACGCCCTGATCCTTCAAGCCGGCAAGGAGATCCGCATCCGTTTCGTTCAGGTCTGTCTCGGATATCACACCCTGCGAGCTGTTGAGGCTCCGATGGGGTGTGACCCGGATGTCTAGATCAGCCAGTCTAGTCTGAGCTAGAAGCTTCGTGGTGTGCTGCTTGTCATTTATTTCGATGAGGAGTTCACCGGACCTTTGTTTTTTGCACTTATATGATTTTCCTACTATGGCTTCAAGATACTTGGCGATCAAGAAGACTGACTGAGATGCTAGAGGGTGGGTTGGATTGAGCGATTCCATCACAAGAAATCGAGAAAAATTATCCGGTTCAGGAAATGTTAAAGATGGCAATTGGGGAAAAGATACTTCGGTGCGGCCCCTTTTCAGGGACCGATCACGTTCGGGGGGGGGGGTTTTGAAAATGCCATATAGCATAGTATAAAAGCAGGGAGACTGGGGTACTTTCTTCTTTGACCTTACCCTTGTAGCCAAAGAGGTCCCGGAGCTCCCTGCCTGGTGAACAGACAGGGAGCCCATCCGCCGGAGCTTGACCTGGGCTCCGACGGCCACCGTTCGTGGTTTCTAACCTCCACCTATAAACACATCGCCACGGTTGGATCCAGCTTATGTTTGGGGGCTCGGGGTCCGCGGTATCGCCAGTACCGTCACCAAGATTGCTCAAGGTGCCCCGTGCGGGGTCATACACGTCGTCAAGATTATTCAGAAGGCCTCTGCAGTTCCATTGAACAATATTTTCTCTTCCCATTATTATGTGTTCAGAGCTACTGGAGTGTGACTATTTATGTAGGGTCTTTCGGGGCTTGCACTCTTGGGAGGGGTTTTCTGGCCTTCTCTACTGACCTTGACGTCGCAACCCTTTCTTTCCACTGCGACGTCCATGTCGTCATCTGAAGGCAAGGGGGTGCCCAGCGGACTGGGCCCCCTTGACGTGGTAGCCTTTCGGGTGTTCCTTGCCTGCGCTGCCAGTGCCGAAGGCGTGGGGAGCACCACAGATGGCACAGGCAGTGCGGCGGGGGAGGGGGTCACTGCGACTGCCTCCGTCTCCATCTCGTCCGGGCCCTCGCGTGTGCTTCGGGCCGGTGGAGAGGGGGAAACGGTGGGTGCAGCAGCATCCCCACCGGACATGGATGCCACCACATCCGCTGCTGGCTCAGCGAGCGGTGCGGAGGCGGGTTGGGCTGCCAGAGGCAACCCTGGGGGGGGCGGGGGCAGGACCAAGTCTGACTCGCGGTACTGGGTCCCCGCCGAAACCAGACGCCGCGCTCCGCCCCCTGGCGAGCTGCGTCGGCGTACCTCCCCAGGGGAAAAGAGGCGAACCTCTTTCGCGCCTCGGGGAAGGTGATGTTTTCTGTTACCTTTATGTTAATGATTTTCTTCTCTATTTGAAACTTTTCACAGGCGCGAGAGTATGCTGCATGTGGACCCTGGCAATTCGGGCAGCTAAGGTTGGTTGCAGTGCAGTTGTCGGATAGATGATCATGCTGGCCACATTTGGCACATGTTGTTCTGCCATGACAGGAGTTGGTACCATGCCCGAACCTCTGGCACTTGCAACAGCACCGCGGGTTCGGGATGTATGGCCGGACAGAACAACGGATGAAACCTGCGTTGATATGCTCGGGCAGTGTGCAGCGGTCGAAAGTCAGAATCAGATGTTTGGTGGCTATTTCTTTGTTATCTCTCTTAATGACGATGCGCCTTACTGCTGCCACGCCTTGATCTTTTAGGCCCTCAAGCAGATCGATCTCTGTCTCGGTTAGGAGGTCTGGCTCAGATATCACACCCTGGGAGCTGTTGAGGCTGCGGTGGGGTGTGACTCTGATATCCAGGTCTGCCATGCGGGTTTGGCTCATGAGAGTTGTGGCTTGCTTCTGTGAGTTAACCTCAACTAGGGCCTCGCCAGTTCTTAGTTTTTTAGCATTGTATGTGTTGCCTAGGATAGATTCAAGAAACTTGGATACAAGGAATACAGATTGTGAGGAAAGAGGCTTGGATTTGTCAACCGATTCAACTATCAAAAAACGTGGGTAGTTGTCAGGTTTTGGCGAGTTGATGGCGGGAAGAAGTGGGAAAGATTCTTCGGTGCGGACCCTTTTCAAGGTCCGATCATGTTTGGGGGGGGGTTTTACGATTTACCATATGGCATGTAATAGAAGCAGGGGACGGGGGTACTTTCTTCTCAAACTTTACCCTGATAGCCTGAGAGGTCCCAGAGCTCCCTGCCTGGTAGACAGACAGGGAGCCCATCCGCCGGAGCTTGACCTGGGCTCCGACGGCCACCGTTTGAGGCTTCTACCCTTCACCTTTAAACACATCACCACGGTAGGTTACAGTTTGTTGGAAGCTCGGGGTCCGCGGTGTCGCCAACACCGTCACCATGAATACTCAAGGTGCCCCGTGCGGGGTGTGCAACTTAACCTCCAGAAGTTGCTGCTTTTTAGTTTCCCCCACGTGGGCTGGGGGACCTTCCACGTGGAAACTTAAAATTGCTAGTGATTCGGCGACTCATATTGGTGGGGCGACGGCAAACGGTTGAAACAGGCTGGTCCACGGCTGGTGTTGGACAGGTATTCTTTGATCTCAGATGGGCGCGCTACCCGGGTTGGGGGCATGGTGCATGGAGGGAGAACCCTCGCAAACCGAACCTCTTCTAGGGGCAACGACGGTAGATGTGGTCGGCCTCTGCACATTGGCAGCCCAGGGGATGATTGTTGGGCATTCGCCACATGTCAGTCTTCGTTGGGGCGGGGGGTTGCACCGCAGGTGGCATCTCATTTCTTGTATGGAAGGCAGACATGAATTTGTTGAGATAAAGCTCCACAAGTGTACCGCATAACATTTTCTTACACTGCTTTTATGAACACGGAACTGATTCGCAACGACTCGGTATTCACAACAGCTCGCCATTTTGTAAAAAGCTATTGCCCCTCTTTTTTCTAATGTAATTCGTTGTCACACACAGTACTATTTGGGCGACATAAATGGCGCCATCAGTGCGACTAATTCGTTGAATGAACCATGACTCATCCTGAAGTTCTCGTTCGAATCAGCATCGGTGAACTCTTTTGTAACAATATTATTCTACCAGTCTGCAGAACACATCTGCAGAAGAGCTCATATATGCACATGCTGTTTCAACCAGGGAGCTGATAAGGAAGTTTTGTGTAGAGCTTTTTGTAGACGACGATAAGGACATGCAGTTTTACACTAGACAGTGCAGCTATGGACATTTCAAGGAACTGCTGAAACAAGTAGGTGCAGAAAATGATAGGATCTCCTTGGACCATCCCAATATGGAAAGAGGCCGCCGACACAAGCTTTCGATCGAAAATCAGTTCTTTTTGACACTTGTCAAACTGCGAACTGGCTTTTTTCCCATGCACCTGGCGTATATTTGTGACATCTCTATGAGCACCATGTATAGAATTTTCTCAACCTGGATTAACCTGCTCTACATTGGGCTGATGGAGAAGCCTTGGTGGCCACCACGAGATGTTGTAAACTCAACAATGCCTGAAGCCTTCAAGGAGAAACACTCAAGTACACTTATTATTGATGCGACAGAAGTTAGGTGTGAAGTGCCAAGCTCTTTAGTTCTCCAGCCTGGAACATATTCGAACTATACGTTGACAAACACATTCAAAAGACTAATAGCAATTTCACCAAACGGGCTGGTTAGCTTCGTATATGACCTATACATGGGGTCTACATCGGACAGACAGGTTGTCAAAAAAGTGGCTTCCTAGAACGAGTTTACGGATGGGGATACAGTGATGGCGGCCAAGGGCTTCAAGATCAAGGATCTTCTGGAGAAGAAAGGCATTGGGCTGAACCTCCCACCATTTCTCAAAAGGAGGAGTTTACTGAAGCAGAGGTGTGTGACGGCAGACATTGCATCCTTGCGTATTCATGTAGAGAGGAGAATTCAGCGCATCAAGACATTCCTTATTTTTGACAAGGTTATTCCCCTCTCTCTTGGTCCTACAGTGAACCAGATATGGGTTGTATGCACTTTGGCGAGGAACTTCCAGACACCAATAGTGAAGGAACTGGAATGAAATTAAGACACGATTCTAAGAATGCTTTTATATTTTGCACGACGCAAGACTCATTTACTCAATACAGCCAGCCTGAACACCACGCCGTAAGGCAGAATAGGAATACAAATTTGCACTTGTTTGTAGAGTTTAACACGCTGACACAACGGAGGCTATGAGGCATGCCGTACGGGCTACGGATTAATTTTGACCACCTTGGGATCTTTAACGTGTGCCGAAATCTCGTACACACGAGCGTTGTTTTTGCTTTTTTGGGTCTGGGTCTGGTGGTCTGGTCAGGTTTGGGTCTGGTGCTCAGCCTTACTGGGGCTGGTTTGGGAAAAGGAACGAGCTCTTTTGGAAATGGCCTCATGTTGGCCATAGAGTATTACTTTTTTTTTTAAATCACTTGCTGCCTGAGGCGGCATACCTGGCCTGTTTTCATTTCCCCCACTCCTAGGGACATCACTACAACCTTCTTAAGTAAAACAAAGCACATCTCCCCCCCAAGTGTCTTGAGAACCACTAGTGTTGAAAAAAAGAACCGATCGTTGTACTCGTTGCATTGCGTTGAACCAATCATTGCATCGCCTCATTTTTTTACCCTGTGATATTCATTCTGTCCAATACATCTTGCATAATATTGTTTGCATGAATTTTCAAAAACACGACACTCTCACCCAACAGTAGGGACATGACAAATTCTTAGACAAGGGGAGCTGGCCAGGTGCCGCGTCCGCAATGGGCAGTCCGCAAAAGCATCTTGCCGATGTTGGACTCCAGGTACTGCTGTCTCGCTGCCTTCAGGTGTCTCTCTCCAAAGCTTGTGCTTAAAAAGGTGCCAGTGTTATTTTCCGAAACAAGCAGAATTTCACATTCAATTAAAAAGACAACACTACCATAAACAATACCTGCAAAATGTCACAGCCCTTGGGCTTGTGTTGAAGTTACCACTTTCTGGTTTATAAATTTTTTTACAGACTGGAACAGCTTACACAAATTCCCAACACTACAACGCTAACAAACAAAAAGGAGGGAAGATTACAGAGATGGTGACAAACAAGAGACAGTGGTTAAATTGTATTCGTGTCTTTAGCTGAACTTGAACTGAGTATGCCCCTCACTTTCGTCCTTCAATGCATGTGGCACCTATCAGCAAAATGTTCCACACGGAGCCCTACAGAAGAATGGAGGTGAAGCATCAGGATATGCACATAATCCAGGGTTCGGATATAAGTACCTTATAAACCGAAGTATGGGTCCAGTGCAAGTGCACAAAAAAATAGGTCAAAGACGGTTATATATGACAAGGGTAGATAAGACCTATGTGCAAATTTTTTGGGCAAAAGTTTCTACATATATTATTGTTTTCACCGTAGAAACATGAATGCAGACATGGCAGCCTGTTGGCGTGCAAGAGCAATCACTAATAAGTATGTTCAAGGGGCGGCGTGCTACCCAGCCAAAAACAACGAACATTTACAATCTCTCATTGTGCAGCAACGCCGGCAGGTATTGCCCAGCCGTTGCTGCCGTCCAATGGCCTCAGGTCATTAGCAGGCTCCCCGGCTTGAACTGGACAGACACCTCCAACTCGGCACACAGCAGCACATCGAAGCCGGAGAAGTGGTTGCTGGTATGAGAAGGGAAAGCTGACCAGCACATCACCGCATTTCGCGGTGCAGACTCCTGCACGATTTACTGCTGCCAGCACCTTCACTAAAGCTGTCTCTCCATCTAGGGCTCGTAGGCCATTCTCATGTTGTGTGTTTGCCTTCCGCTTATGGTCCACACTTCACTCTCATGCATGCCTTACTTAAAGGCCAACTGCAACGAAAATTTACCTGCCCGAAATTCTGCTTCAATGCGTGGTATGATTCATTTGCACCGTTCTTCAAACATGCCATTGGGGCATATTGGAAATGCAGATCAGACTGCTGTGTATCTTGATGTGCATGTGTCAAGAACTGTGAACAGCGTTGGTGAGCCAGAAGTCTGCATTAGGACAACTGGGAATGAAAAGAAAAGGATAACAGTAATGCTGGGATGCTTGACAGATGGCCACAAGCTGCCCCCTTACCCCATTACATCATTTTTCGCCGGAAGACTATTCCAAAGGAAACATTTCCTGGGAACATCGTGCGTTGCCAGGATGGATGGATGAAAGCATCTTTAGTTCTTGACTGGACTAACACAGTATGGTGCGGTGACCAGGTGCTCTTCTACACCCGTCATCACTCCTCGTACTGGATTCTTCTGCGGACACCTCACCTCCGAGGTCAAGAAGAAATTGGCAGAGACTAGTTACCTTGCTGTCATTCCTGGCGGAATGACCTCGATTTTGCAACCGCTCGACGTGCGCTTAAACAAACCATTTATGGACCCAATCCGCAAGCTCTACAACCGGAAGATCAAACCCCGACACCCTCAGGAAGAATCAAACGACACTGCCGAGTGGGTGTCTGCCGCTTGGTACAACCTCCCACAGCATGGTAGTTTGTGCTTTCAAGAAGTGTTTGTTTTCAAATGCCCTCAATGACACAGAAGACGACATTCTCTTGGAGGATGAGTGCGAAGGACTCAGATTCCGAGAACTTGTCCGACGACGACTAGCAAGAACACGTCTTGAGCCAGGTGATTACTCCTAGTCAACATTTGAAAAATTAATGCAATTTTTCATGCATGCGCTAGTGTCACGTTAGTTCAGTAGTTTTTATTTGGCCTTTTTTTTTGCTGGACGCATCCACAACTCGCCCATCGCGTTACATTCGCGATTTACTTTTTCTTGCTAGAAGCAGTGAAAAGTCACCCCTCACGTTACAATCGAGTAAGTACGGTAATGGTGGAGACTTCAAACAGTCTTCTTAGTGTAATTGTTGCAGAAGTTAGGGAAAATGCATGTTGGACATACATATAGCTTAAAATTCGACCGATGCAATCGTTGCTTTCATGAAATCCCCGGCAGCTTCCTTGGAAATCCAATGCAAAGGTTTTTCAGTTTACGAGTGCCCCGTCGGCCCCGGCTCAGCTCAAAAAGCCATTACCGCAGACACCTGGGAAGGCCAAAAATATCGGATTAACGAATATTTAGGTTAACCAAACCTGAGCAGCGGACTCAAGCTTATTTTGAAATCAGGTCAAGAATTTTCGCACTCTGCAGCGCTGGTACCTATCACCGCCATTACTGGAACAGCAATGCTGGAATCATGATCAGCGCTGACAGCGCCAACAAAATGAGGGTTAGATGAATAGCGGCAGCACAGCAGCACTTGTGAAGCCCCTTAATCACTTGTACTTATCAGCGCTGACAGCGCCAACAAAATGAGGGTTAGATGAATAGCTGCAGCGCAGCAGACCTTGTGAAGCACCTTAATCACTTGTACTTACAGCGCCAAAGAGGTACAGCAGCCATGCGGGAGCGGGAAATCAGGTAAACTACGCAGACTGCGCATTTTGATTCCAGAGGGAGTACACAAAACATACCCTCTAGACAGCTTTGCTACTTGTTGCCGCGCTTTAGGAGCACCAGTACACTGTTGTGCCCTTCATATACTGCAGTGTACTTAATAAATTGCATATCACACATTTCACCATGTGCTTGTGTGCCATAGCACTGTTCCATAATTTTGAAGTGAATATTCAGTTTAATGAACTTCCAGTTAGGTGAACTACTTCCTTGGGTGCTGTAAGGTTTGAGCGCAAAGGTCATCGTACCGCAGCGCACCCCTTGTATGCAAGGTGTGTGCGGGAACGAGCAGAGCGGCGCACGGATAATCCCCTCTGGTCTGGACAGTGTGGTCTGAGCGCAGACCTCGCCGCACTGCCTGTGTCCCCCGCAATGCTGATTTGGGACCACTTATCCTCCAAAAGGGGCCACTCACAATTTGACTACCCGGGTGCAGAGGGCCCAAGTAAGCAATCAGGATGGCGCTTGGCTGGGGACAAAGGAATGCAGCTTGCTTTCATCAGGGCGGCACACTCCCCCTTGCGTATGCGTCACTGAATTCTGCCAGTGCGCAAGGCATGCCGTGCTGTTTCCCGTTTTCTTTAATGTTTCCCCTTCTCTCACCGAGGGTATTTATGCTGTGCCCTTCGAGTGGAAAGGGGTCTTTTGCTATCAAACTTACTGCAGGTTGCAGGTAGGACCCGCTGCGCCGGTTAGACCCCGCCAGGCGTCTATGCCCCACTGTGGGCTAGTTCTGTTGTCTTATATATGCTCTGTAAACATTCCTGTACATAAACTGTACATAGTTTGGTCATTGGAGTCTGCTTCTTCCCTGACAGTGACACAAGACACGGCGGTGCGTTCTTGGAGAAGGAGGAGTCCTTAAATTTACTGGTCCTTGAAGTTTACTCAAAGTGAGAGTTCCCTGTAGATGGGAGCATGGAGTGGGTGGGAGCAACATTATGACTGCGACACCTCCTGACATATTGGAGAAAACTTACAAACAATGGGTTGCTTACATAGCTGCACCCTCCCGCTAAAACTAACGTAGGTTTTAAAGGGTTGGCGAATTTGTGCTCTGGCACATCGTGGGCACAGTTTAGGTCAATTTTGTGGATTCGCTGCATCTTGTAACAGCAAGTCTCAAATGTAGCTCCCTGGTGCAATTGGTGCAACTGTACCACCTATGTATATAGCGTAGTAGGCACTACATTCGAAATTCTACATAACATAAAAGTACATGTATACATAAACTAAAACGTGTATGTATATTTTGTTTCAGCAGATTATATTTTGTTCTATTGCTGGTCATGTCTTCACAAATATATATGCTTACGACTACTTTACCTGCTAACTGGCATGGCGGGCATACCATCCTAATTTTCTTTTTTTGTTCTGAACAACCCATAAATCATACTCTCAATCCCACTGGTGGATTTTAAAGGCCCAATAACATGGACACACAAAATTGACGTACTAGTACATTAACATAGCTAAGCAAAAGTCCGTGCAAAATAGGCAGACTTTGGCGTATAGCAAATGCATTTTTACCTGCTTGCTGTGCTGAAGTGAGAGCAAGCTATACATGGGCACAAACTTCGGCTGCACGGCATTGATGTTGACTGCTGGCGGTGATATTACCTGGCAGTCAGGTTGCACAGGAAGTAAAGCTAATTGATAAATAAGCAACTTGGCTATTATTTAATAAAACTAAGTTATCTGTAAAACACCAATCGGTAATTATTCGGCATCCTGTGAGAACGCCACCAGGGGGGGCCAAGCACGGCGGCTGCGTCTCACATGTGCTCCCGAGAATTTCCCGCATAATACGGTTAAATAGTGCTTCTTGCTCCCACCCCCCCGCCCCTGGGGCTGCGGTATCACTCAAGTGATGAACCCAAGCGACTCGCACTCGAGCTCTCCTGAGCGCGTGAGCACCACGGAGAGCGGCGACGCGGGCCCCGGCACAGCAGCGAGCTTTGAGCAAGGCGACGAGCGACAGCAGGATGGTGTGGTGCCTACACTAGTAGAGGTCGACGGCTTGGCAGACAACACCGACGTGATCCTGAGCCCCACAACTGACCCAGCCGTCACAGAGTTCTCCTCGGGGGATAATGGGAACTAATGACGATGATGATGTTTAGAGTTTAATGGCACAAGGCCAACTAAGGACAAAGAGCGCCAAACAATGTTGGAAACTCCCGGAGCCCCGCAACGGCAATGGAGTGCGTGGCGGGGGACGCCGAGCGGCAGCATGGCAACGCCGCTGTGACAGTGATGGTGGAATGCTTTGCCAGGCAGCTCGAGCACCTGCGGAATCTGGACAGGCATTGGACAGCACAAGGCAAGCGCGGCCAGGTGGGTATTACGCTTGCCGCGTTTGTCATGGACGAATTAGACGCCGTCCACACTGAGCAGGAGCGAGGCAGTCGGTGAGACGACCACCGGCGCCATGTTTGATGGACTGGGGGAGGATGCCACTGTAGCGGTGGCCATTTGGTCCCTCCTGATCCAAAATGCCGCAATCACAGCCTCTCTAAACACTTTCCACAATGTCTGCTCCGGAACGCATGGAAGATGATTCTACACCAAGAACCAAACGGGTGCGGCTCAATCTAGATGGAGCAGAGATCCCCCAGAGAGGAAGAGGGCAGGTCGCGGGCCTAGACAAAGAGCAGAAGGTCAAGACCCACAGCTTTGTGTGGCGCCTCTATGGGCAAGTCTGCAAAAGAAATGAAGTTCGTCCACAAGGCCCCCGTAGATCTGGTTATGGACTCCCTCGTCATGAACCTAGTCTACTCCCTTACCAGGCGATGAGGCAGGGACAAGGTCAAAAAGCAAGCGCCTACACCAGATTCAACCAGGTCACAGCACACTGTCACAGCTCACGGGAAGTCCTTGTCCATCTCCACAGCGGGTCTCATAACCATCTACCAGGCTGTTCAAGCAGAAACAGGATTCCTCGACACTAACAAGCATGAGTGGGCAGGAAACGTCCAAACCGTGATCTCTCTCTGGCTCCCTTTTTATGAGCGCCTGAAGGAAGCTAGAATCACCCCCACACAGCTCACCATGGGTAAAGAAACCGCTGGCAACCTGACCAAAGTCAAGAGCATCTCCCTTGCCGACCTAGGAGTGCTTCCCCAGTTTCGTCGGTTCTGCACAGGGATCAACTACCGGCCTTTCATGAGAGGCGCTCTTGCACAGACCCTGGGCCCCATCACACAGGTCCTCCTTCTAATCCATTCACAGGGCATGTACACCAATGGGTGGAGGGCAGCTGTGAAACGAGCCTTCGCCTACGTCCCCCACATCGACCAAATTGTGGAGTTCCTCGCAAACGCGCAAAACAGGAACTGTGTGGAAATTGTCACCCAGTCCTGCAACATCGCAATGTTGGCGGGCGGACGCGAACAGAGAAGAATCTCACTCCCTCCCTACTACCTGTACTTCGAGATGGGTGAGACAGTGACCAGCGCCGTCACCAAAGAGGAGTTCGTCTTTGACGAAGCGTTTGCTGAAGTGGTTGACTTCTCAGGAGCAGGAGCCTGCAGAGCCTACAAAAAGGTGCTGGAGGGAGCCAGGAGGGTCACCCTCAACGTCAGCGGTGCACACATAAGCCAGCAGCTCCTTTTCCACGCAACTTTTGGCATGGCTACGTTGAAGACACTGGAGTTCTGGGCTTCGTGACTGGGCAGACAGGCTGGAGCTCAAGAAGAGACATGGAGCCCCACTTCAGGGCTCTGAAGGCCACTGCCGCCAAAATCCCTGGAGCAGCTTCCATTTCCCCCTTCAACCTGGTCTACTGTGCCAGGATGGCCGGGTCCACACTCATGCAGGGAGCTGCACAAACAACTCAGTCACCAACTGCCAATCCGCAATTCTCTGGGTTCCGGACAAGGCTTTTCACTCCAGAGATGGAAGAACAAAAACACAGAGACAGACTGGCACTGGCGCCTTCATCAACTAAGAGGATGGAATCCGTGTTGGGCTGCGGGCCGCGTACAGCCATCTGTGCTCACTCGTTAGAAACAGGAAGACCTTCGAGGCTGGAACCGTGAGGTGGCGCAAGTTCGAAGGGCTGACCGTTGCAGGGGCCGTGGGAGCCGAGGTGAGCGGGACGCCATCGGAGGCCGGAGATCTCTGCTGGACCGCCTAATCAGCTTCAGGTGTTCATCTGCCACTCCGTCCAGAGCGTGTGACAGTTCCTGCTTTTCCTCTGTAATCATCCTTTGTATACAGTGTTTGGTCCCTGTCCTCGCAGCTGCAGCGGCGGAGCCCAGCCCAGCCCCTGCGGCAACAATCGCCACACGGCCTGGGGATGTTCCGGGCAACCAGCGAGCCGCCGGCAGCTACATGAACGCCCTGCGGGAAAAGCTACGCATGCGGCTGCAAAGGAACGGACATACACCAGCAAGCAGTGGTGACGGACATACACCAGCAAGCAGCAAGCTGGCCAGCCCCCATCGCAACCCCTCCGCTACCGTTAGAGGTGAAAGCAGGCAGATGGGAACCGGCGGAGCGAGTGAGGATATGACCCGCAGCGCTGCGAGCCCTAAGAGCTCGCCACGCGAGGACAAGAGCGCAGCGCAGCCTCCTGCCCTGGCGGCCAGCGGTGGAAGCCGTCACCGAACCGCCCAGGACGGCTGGCAGGAGGTAGTGTCACTTTCTAAACATAAGAGAGCAGCATGAAGACTTCGCAACGACAGGAAAAAGCTTCCCCCACGCCTCACAGCCCTCGGGACAGTCCTTTTCGCCCGAAGGACCGAGGGCAACGTTCGCGAAGCTGGCGCGCGACGCAATCGCTGGGCAGCTCACGGAGCGTCCTCGCGTTTGGCACGTGCATGTGAACGAGAACCGTAATGTCATGGCGGTGGACGCGGGCACAGAGGAAGCCATGGAGGTGCTCCTGGCCATCACCACTATTTGTGACATCGACGTGAGCCCGTAAGAGCCGTTGTCGGGCAGCACGGGCGTCACTGTGGTTGTCGGCATGGCGATCACGGCCACGGCAGTGACCTTAGCCTCGAAATGCCTGTGCAGTCAGCTGTTCGCAGGGGGACTGCAGTATACCTGCGCGTTTCGGCGACCTGCACTGCACAAGCTCCGGCGGCCGGTAAGAGTGTGCCGACCGCGACCACTGCAGTACAGCAGGTGTGGCAGGCTGGACCACGCCACAGCAGGGTGGAATCGCGAGTAGGTGCTGGCGATGCGCGAGTTCCCACCTGAAGGCAAGGCCATGAAGGCTTATTGCCTAACTGCGGGTGCCCCCTGTCGTGCTCGACCACTACAGCCCGCACTAGGAGGAGGAGCGCCGTGTGTGTGCGAACTAGTATGAGCCCCGGCGCCTGCCTCTCCCTTGGGCATCCTGTGCAGCCCGGCGAGCGGCCACGCAGTCCCAGCCACCACCTGTTGCACCCGCTACAATGCGCCAGCAGCCAGACAACAGCAGTGATGTTGCCGGGACGCAGCAGCAGACAGCCCAGCGACAGCCACAACAGCCAGGCAGCCCCTGCGCGGTCGAAGCAAGGTTGGAAGAGTTTGCGCAAGCAGCCGGCCTCGCGGGGACAGCCACACCCCAAGCCCCTCAATGGCTAGGAGCCGCCACACACAGCCTCTGGTGCCTAAAGTGCTGCACTGGAACGTCAACTCGCTGCGACCACGTCGTGTGGAGCTGAGTTTGTTTCTGCTGCAGCATGAGCCCCATGTCGTGGCTCTACAGGAGAGCTATGTGTCGAGTGGGAAGGGATGGCTCGGGGGGATTCGCCTGGTGGGTTACATCGGCAATCACAGCACCACAACGTGTGACAGTGCCCAGTGCTCAGCGGTGGTGTGTGCCGACCTGTCCTACCACCCCAGGAACCTCGCGTGCCTCACTGTTTGTGCGGAACGATGTGCGGCGCGCAGAGCTGGATACCAGTGCGGTGACAACAGTGGTGCAGGAGTGCACGGCAGTGACGTTGCGGCTCAGTGTGGGTGGTGCAGACATTACAGTGAGCAGTGTGTACGTGCGCCCTGGTCAGCCCTGGGACACGTGCCTCCTGGATCGGCTGGTGTCCCTGTACGCAGCCCACCATCTCTGTGGTGACTCGTGTACGTGCCAGACGCGGATCGTGTTTACTGGTGGGACGGGCAGCAAGGGGGCATTCAAGGACTCAATCAGGATACCTGGGTGTATGTGTACATACACCATATGAAGGTCTGCATGGAGGGGCCGCCTTACCCGTACTACATCCTGTGCAAGGGTGATGACCTAAGAATAGCTATAATGGTTCCTCCTGAGACACTACGTACTAAGTCCCTTGACATGATAAAGAAAGAATGCCTCAAGCAAGTTTCAGACAAGGGCAAACAATTCGGCCATGTAATTAAAGTTGAAGACTTGTACGTGTCCCGAGACGTACTTTGCATACTCCAAGGACGCTTAGTCAAGAATGTGGAGCAGCCCCAAGCCTCTAGGAAAATGCAGAAGTGCTATGGGGCCAACAACGCCTTTCTAGTCACCAACGCCTGACGACGCCTGAATAGTCACCAAACCGTACATTATTTTGAGCGGATGTATTCCCAGAAGTTTTTTAAGCTTGGGAACTCCCTGTCTGCAAGGCCCATTCACAAGTAAAGACGTTTGGCGCTTTCCACTACAAGAACCATGTTTCTCATGATGCAAGAACAAATCAGCTCAAATAATCGCCCTTACCACTTTCTGGTGTCAGTCTGTAGTATAAGTAATTATCGAAATTTTCACATTGCTAGGGTGGCATGTCTGGATCTGCTAGTCCCATGACTGACGACTAGGCATGGTACTTTTGTGATTCTACCACACAGTAGGACGCACCATTTCGAAGCTCTTTACCTCTAACCTCATGTAGTATTCGCCCTCGCTGCAATTGTTTGGCAGTCCCTTGAGGGCTCTTGCCAGGCAAGCAATGAGCTCAAGCAATGAGCTCAAGCATTTCGCGCATGAGTTCGAGAAAGCACGCAATATCATACGTGAGCTCGCCTAATTGTTCAAGATACCCCCACAGCAGCGTGCTGACAACTCCCCAGCGAGAGTGGAGGCTGGTGAGGAACACTATTGCACCAGTGGGCAGCAGTGGACGACAGCGACAGCTCCTCCAAACTTGAGGATGCAAGCAGAAGGCCCCCAGCAGTCGCAGCATCCACAGTGAGCAACGAGCTGCAGCAGGTGGATGCGGCCGCCTGGAAGGCTCTGCAGACGCTAGGCGAGCAGTTGGCTCGCCTCAGAATGCTGGGCAACCACCGAGGACACGACAGCGAGCATGCCTAGTTATAACTGGAGCTGGCAGTACACGCAAGGGACGAGCTGGACTTCATACCCACCGTCCAGCAGCGGCAGTGTCTGCAGGGCGGCTGGGAAGCTGGCGAAGCCATCTTGGGTGAGCCACGGAGGGAGGTCACCCGAAGCAACGTAGTGGGAGCCATGGGGGCACAACTCACAGGACAGACATTCGTCAGAAAGCTGCGGGCGGCTTCTCTCGAGAAGGTGCCCTTCGAGCTGTCCAATATCGGCCTGGCTTTTCAGGCTTCACAAGAGGTGCCTCACAAGCAGCAGCCAACAAGCAGCTACAGTGAGGCCTCGCGGGCCACGCCGCGCAAGCACCCTTGCGAGAAGAGGTTCACACCTGAGGAGCAATGCGGCAGGCTTGCCAGAGCCCGTCTCAACCCCCCACCGGGCCACCGTCCCCAGTGGAAGTGGAAGTAAGCAGACAGAGTGCGCTGGCAGCTCGACCAATAATGGCACAACTGACACAGCAAGCTTGGTGAGCTGCCCGGGGAAGGATGCAATCACTGTGGAGCCTCCTGCCCCAGGAGCCCTTGCAGGTGATTGTGTTGCTCTACAAACGCAAGAAAGTGGCATGAAGGCTTTGAAACGAGGGGCAGAAGCTTCCGCCACGCCCCACAGCCCTCAAAATGCTCCATCAGCCAAAGGTGCTGAGGGCTATGCTCGCAAAGCTGGTGCGCGACGTTATCGCTGGGCAGCTCACTGTGCGGCTTGGCATGCTGAATGTTCGTGTGAATGGCCAGTGGAACGTTGTAGCAGCGGATGCGGCCACCAAGGAAGCCATGAGGACTCTCCTGGTTCCCACCACCATCTATGGCATCGAGGTGAGCCCCCGTGAGCTGTCGTCAAGCTCCACGGGGATCACCGTGGTCGACAGCATTACGATCACGGCCCAGGCAGTCTTCAGCCTCGAGACGCCCGTGCCAGCCAGTGCAGTCGACTGTTCACAGGGGGTCTGCAGTGTATCTGCGTTTCTGGGCGCCCAAGCCACCCCTGCCAAGGTCATTCATGGTGGGAAAATGAGGTGAGGGAGCCATTTTTGACGAAGCGACGGTGAAAGCCAGCCGGAGGAGTACAAATCAGATGCATTTACATCACATATAGGACCCTCATTCGAATACTGCTTTGCAGGGAATTGCACTAAACACTTTGCTCCTGAATTCACTCACAGTGAGGACACGGAGTTTGATCCTTATACAATGACCACGGAACCTGCATAATCGGTGAGGGGTCAGCACCTCTCTGCAGAAGAGCCTCTTGCTGAAATTTCCCCGAATCCTGATAGACTCAGCCAAGAAACTGCTGCTGACAGCAGGATCCTGCAGGGAAATTGAGGACACAACTCATGGCCTGGGAAGGTTACCAAGATGGATGGAAGAACGTCAAGCCAGATAACTGGTTTGATACTGCAGTCTGGCAGCATGCAGCACTGGTACAGCCAGCCTCATTGAACAAATTATGGGGTATATCAAAACACCTCAAGTTTCCATCTTGCGGTGGGACTCCGAAACAAAGCAGAAAGCCGTGCAAGCATTCATAGAGTCAGAGTCATCAAAACACATCGACTTTAATCCAAGAAACTGTGGTCTGTTTGATGGAGAAAGCATGCCTTTCACTTGCACATCTCCAGATGGCATGGTGCCTTGTGCATGCTGTGCGCAATCAGTGCTAGAGGTGAAACGTCCTGCCACTATGAAGGGTGCTTCCCTCAAAGGGTTGCACTAAACTTGTGTATGAAAGCTTGCAGCTCAGGCATATTCATGCACATTCTAAGCATGATTACATCGTGTTTTTGTAATGGTAGTTTTCAGGTCTTGATGAGTGCCACGAAGCACGCTGTACAGCAGGTGCATTTGTACCACCGCAGCCTTAACATCAAATAGCATTTGGGCAGTTCAGGATATCGCCCCACCCAAATGTGGTGGCTGCGGAACGAGATCGACATGCGATCCCCAAACCAGCAAAACCCCTGCAATGTCTGTGCTACACGACTACTTTCAAAAACCTTTGGAAAGCTTTTGAACCAAATGTCCATTTAGTACTCCATTGTAAATGCAAAGGGCAGACTTGTGAGTGTTCAACTGTCAATATAAAGTAACTGTGTAGCTAACATAACTGCAGCGAACACATTCTTGGGTCTATAATGGAGCACAGTGCCCAGCCTGTGCAGCTCGCGCTGTGCGGGTATCAGTATTTTGCTCGTTGCAACATGTTTTTGGTGGCATCATCATGACACAGACTTTGTGTACCAGGCTGCAGCTTGCGGCCTGGAAGCAACTTGCTGTTGCAACCGTGGGTTTTTAGGTTCCCTCCTAATATAGAGCGAAGAAACGCCTGGATCACAGGTGTGCAGCGGGACAAATGGCTGCCCATGAAAAGTTGCTATGTCTGTCCCGTACACTTCGTCAAGGTGAGAAACATTTTAAAATGCCCGTATGTGTTGTACTGTGATCCCGCGCTGCTTATGCTGCGCTTTGACGAATGACAGTTGGTGCGATTGAACGATATGGGTTACCTATTGGGGTGGTTTCGTTTGCCAACTAAATGATTGCATGTAGATGTGGCACTGCTACTTAGAGGCTCGCAAGGTTACATTCAGTTTTAGCAGTTGTGTGGTGCGTGCACAGTGTTGTATGGAACGGCGTTCCTGGAGCTAGTTCCTTTTGGAAGGAACGGAGGAACATAATGGTAACTCATTAGGTTTATAAAGGAACAGCAAAGAGAAGAATGTTCCTTTGGCAAACATTACATCGTTAGGATTTGCTGTTTTTGATGCCAAGGCTTTAGGTCACTGTAGCTAGTACAAAAGCTCAAAGGCCACTAGTTTGTTTTTCTTCCAATAAGCTGCTCAATTTTGGTGCGCTTCAGCGGGACGTGCTTCTTCAAAGGTTAAAGGCAGGAGAAAAACCTCGCAGCAGGCCACAGCCTGTCGGGCAGTCTGCACCGGGTGCGCACGGCCTTGTCGCTACGGCGACTACAGACGCTAATGAGACTGGAGCTTCGGCGCCCCTTTGATCCACGCCGTTTGAACATACTTAGTGAAAAATGAATGCCGGATTGCAGCTGGAAGAGACTTTCATGAGTTCAGGACTGTCTGCAGTCTTCGCAATCAAAGGTTAATTGCCTAGAAAATGACCTGAGCAGGAAGGTTAAAAACGATCACTGCAGCGAAAAGCCGCGCAGGTCCTGTAAATCTGAGGTTTGGATGCCTTGAAAGAAAGCGTGAGCTCGTTGTCGCCAGTAGCTTAATCCCAAGGGCGAGCTATTATGGATCCCAGGCAGTTCCCAGACGACCATCAACATAAAGACAGAGCTGGCTGTGGTGACCAAACCAGCCATCGCAGATTTTGACACCTCGTCCTCGTCCGAAGATTTACTCCCGTTGGGCAAAAACCCTTCTAGCCGAGGCACAGGATGAGCCATCGCGGTACCTGCTGGTACCAGCTGACTACCCTCTATCGCAGATGAAAAAACTTCGAGGGACCGAACCAACTTTTCCTCAAGTACAACACGGCAGTATCCTCAAGTCCTTTGGTGGAACGGATCTTCAACATTGTCAACAAAGTGTTGATGAAAAAAACGGGTTCGTCTGTCCAATGCCAATATGTAACTCTTGCTGAGTTCGAACAAGGGGCTCTACTAAGTTGCAAATATGTATTCTGGGTATTTTTTTCCACTTGTACTGTAATATTTAACCAGACTTCATTAAACACATATTTATTATTCATCTTGATGCGGTTTCTATTTCAATAAATTTAATTATGTTTGTACATGTGAGCGCAGTAGCATGACTGCACATTTGAAGACTGAAATGGAAAGTGTAACACATGAGCACCAAAGTTGCAGTTAGGCATGTGTGGAGTATGTCAGTGCTCCCTGAAAAAATTCGTCTAGGAGCATTTCTTCGGCTTCTTTTCATCTCCAGATACTCCAGATAATCTGCTGCCGGCGTTGCTCATATTCGTATAATATACGCAGTTCAATGTGATTTTTAAATTGCTCCCTTTATTTTGCCTCAGGGTTATCGGACAGTATATTTCAATTTAAAAAAATAAAATGTAATTTTACCGTAATGTGCTGTAATGTAATGCTATGTTCCTATGTTCAAACTCTAACTGGAACACGTTCCTTTTTCATTAAAGGAACTTGTAATGGGAACTCGTTTCAAAATTAGGAAGGAACGAGGAACGAGCTGTCACTCGTGTTGCAGAGGTGTGTACAACACTGTGCGTGCAAGCTGTTGCACAGCGGCACCTGTTGTTACGCTCGCTTGGTGTTGAACCAGCGACTTTATTTGAATCAAAACCAAATCGCCCTGTATCATCAGTTTCCAGATTAGCCTGAGGCAAGCAAGGCACGGGGCAGCAGAAACCATCCACATGTGCTTGCCTATCCGGGAGGCCGGAAGTTTCTTGGGTGCACCCACGGTCTGCGGCGCATCAGCGCACAGTGGCCACCCCGGCGGCTCGGAGCCATGTGAAAAGGCATACAGGGGCTAGTTGGTACAATTTTGCATTTCAATTTAGCGAGATCTGCATATTTAGACGCAATGACTGGGACGTATGAAGAAATGAGCAATACATTGGTCCGCACAGGTCCCTGTCACTTGGCATAACACGCGAAGCAGGGTAAAAGAAAGTTTTATATATCAACAGGCAGTCATTAGAATAAAGTTGGATGAAGCCATCACAGTGACATAACCATCTCATGCCAAGCACAAAAAATGCCTGAAAATGTTACCTGCGAACCAGGTTGCTCAAACCAAAGCTGCACACAATGGAATGGCTTTTCATCGGTCGCACCTGCAATGTAAATTCTTAAGCATGATTATTTCTGCTCAAATATAACCAGGAACCTTGATAGAATTCCTGCCTACGTTGCATTGACAACTATGAATTTATCTACCGGACGAAGAAATACTTTAAAGAAGTTGAGGTAACGTAAGCAGTCAGCCTCGATCTTGCGTATTTCATGATCTCATGTATGACTTTTGCTGTGGTGCCTAGGTTGCATTGACAACTATGGATTTATCTACCGGACTAAGAAATACTTTTAAGAAGTTGAGGTAAGTAAGCAGTCAGCCTCGATCTTACGTATTTCATGATCTCATGTATGACTTTTGCTGTGGTGCCTAGGTTGCATTGACAACTATGGATTTATCTACCGGACGAAGAAATACTTTCAAAGTTGAGGTAAGCAAGCAGTCAGCCTCGATCTTACGTATTTCATGATCTCATGTATGACTTTTGCTGTGGTGCCTAGGTTGCATTGACAACTATGGATTTATCTACCGGACGAAGAAATACTTCCAAGAAGTTGAGGGAAGCAAGCAGTCAGTTGATCTTACGTATTTCATGATTTTATGTTATTACTTAAGCTATGGTGCCTCAGTTGCACTGACGACTATGGATTTATCTACCGGACAAAGAAATACTTCCAAGTCAAGGTAAGTAGGTACTTGATCTTATGTACTTGACCGTCTTATGTTATGACTTGTCTTGTGTATTTGAATGAGCAGAGTTGTTCTGTAAGTTTAGTCCACATAACCGGTTCATGCTAATGTTTGCAGCGACTCATTCTCGAGTGCTGCATAGATGCCATGGGTGACCTTGGTCATGTGGTCATGAAGGTGCTTTGCTTTTAGCCATGTGGTTGGCTGGTTTTTTTGTAGCCCGGCTGGCCGCCCAGCCTGGAGCTCAAGCAGGGGAAAAGAGCCGCAGAAAAGAGGGCAACAGGGGCTAGCAGTGCAACCAACCAGGGCGCGCCGCGGAGTCACGTCAGGAAACGACACATTGGGCGTTTTTTCCAGTCTCGGAGAATCACTTGAACCATGAAGAAGTGCGGTTGTTTTCGGCTCGCTCCTGCCTCCTCGTTCGTGCCCAGGATTTCGTCATCGTCGCACGCGCCTCTGGCTATTTTTAGCCAGCGGGCGCAACGATGTTAACAGGGTGGCAGGCTGCCGCCACCATCAACAAGTGCATCCGCGGCCCATGCGTTTGTTTTGCATCGCCGCAACACCAGTGTGGGATGCTCCCGCAGCCTTGCGAGGCTCATGGCGTTGGGCGGGAGCATCTTGGAGCAGCAGCAGCGTGCCCAGCAGATCGTCGGCATGATGGGGGACAGGCCCGCACCCCTGCCCGTGTCCGTGATCACCCCGCAACTCGCCTGAGCCATCCCCGGATATGGCCGGTGTGTGTGTGTTGCCCCTGCACTCCCTGTGTGTGTTGGGGCTGCGAACCACACCCATGACGGCCCCACCACACCCGCGACCAAGCCATACGTGGCCACTATAACTTCATGAAAAATACTCTAGGCAGGCCGTTTTGCTCAAAGTTAACCCTTGCCGCCTGAGGGTAAAAGGATAAACCGGGAAAACAGTAGGTGACAGGACAGGCACGAAAAGATGCCAGGACAGAAAAAGAGAGCGGGAGGGAGATAGGAAGAGGCAACTGGCTGATTTCCTAAGAGTGGGTCAATCTTGGAAATACCGCTTGCACAAAGCAGGAGCCACAGTGGCATGTTGCCACCACCAGGGGGCCATAAAAGGTCCAAAACAACCCTGGCTCTAGCTCAGCAACAGGATGCTCTTTTCCCCTGGACACGGCTAAGCCACACACTAGCCAGGGCGTGCGTGGGTCCATACACAAGGTGCCATGTGCGTGGCCAGTGTCACTGGGTGTATTGACTGTACGCAGGTACGAATCGACTGCCCTGGCAAGGAACTCCTGAGGTGTTCAGGAAACCAGGAAGAAGTATTTTCTGTCAACCTGCAGGTGAGTCAAACTTACAGCTTTCGACATAACGTGTCTATGCTTTGCTAGTTGACTGGGTGCATTTCCTATTTTTGAATTCAGAAGTCAACACAATCGAAACCATAAGCTGTACAGCACCACAGAAAGCGCTCAAAAATTTTTTTTCTGCACCCATCAGAGATCACAACATCCCTTCAAGAAGGCACGCGGCAATTTGCATGAAAAGTCCTTGGTGATGTTTCAATCGCACTCAAAGCCCGGAAGCCGTGCATTGCTCGACTGGAGCGTTTTCCCTGCGCCAAACTTTGAGTGGCTGAAGACATCAAAATGGGGTGGTCTTAAACTATGCCCGCATCACGAAGCCAACCTTCTCTTCAACCTTGTGCTTGGTCCTGGCTCCAGTTTCCTCAATGCCAGGGGATGTGACCCCTGTTGCGACGCTGTTACGCAACACGTCTTCTGCGCTCGGGTGAACCACCAAAAACCGTCGTCTACCGTCATCTACGTCTGCAGGGCCTAGAGCAAACTAGCCATCGCAGTCTTTAATGACTCACTATACTGATGCACTTCAACCAGTGTCGGCGCAGAAAAAAAGGGCAATTGATGTTCAAATACTCAAGGTGATTTGCAAAGAATACCATCCGTTTTCACTTGTTGAAGATAAGAAATTTCGAAAATTGGTCGATATGTTGAATCCAAATTACACCTTGCCGAGCCGTAAGACACTCGCAGATAGTTTGTTGCCGCTGTTCATGGCGAACTTCTAGATAAAACCACATCATCTTTGCTAGATGCTCCGGCAGTTTGCTTGACGTGTGACGGTTGGACTAACATTAATAATGTTAGCTTTCATGCCGTGACTGCTCATTATATTGATCAGTCTATTTGCTTGCGATTGTGTCTGATTGAATGTTCGGAATTTTCTGATAGACACACAAGCAGCAATATAGCTGCTTGGGTAAGTGGAGTTTTGGGAAGATTTGCGATCCAGAACAAAGTCTGTGCCGTGGTCACTGACAATGCTGCTAACATGAAGGCAGCTGTCACTGAACTAAATCTTCCGACACTTGGGTTGCTTTGCGCATTCTTTGAATTTGGTTGTCACAGATGCCATTTCGGCATCCATTGGAGCAAAACTTGTTAAAGTTAAGTCCACTGTGCAGTACTTTAAGCAAAGCAGCTCGGCCCTCTCGAAGCTTCGCGAGATGCAGACGTCGCTGAATAAAGATCAGCTTAAACTAAAACAAGATGTTCCCACTCGGCGGAACTCCACCTTCGACATGCTAGAAGGCTTTCTAAAAAACCAGGAGCCACTCGTTTCAACTCTAGCATTACTAGCACACAGAGATCAACTGGAAGAATCAGAGTGGACAGAACTGGCACATGCTGTAAAAGTGTTGTCAGTATTCAACAATGCGACAAAAGAAATTTCTGCGGAAGCTAATGTGTCATTGTCGAAAACGACCGTCTTGTCCAGGATAATGACGAGAAAAGTAAAGCAATATCTAGAGACCAACCGAGACGTTCCCGAGAGCATTGTAAAGCCTGCAAATGAACTCTTAAACGGTCTGACTCGGCGATTTGGTAACAGAGAATCAAACTAGTTATTTTGCAGTCCACAATTTTGCACCCACGGTTCAAGTCGCAAGGTTTTGGTGATGATGCGAAGTTTAAGTCGACCAAGAGGGCGCTTGTTTTGAAGCTAAAAGCGGCTATCCAAAGCACGCAGCCTGCACAAAGCTCTGAGCCCGAGGAGCCTGTTCAGACATCTTCAGTATGGGATGAGTTCAACGCGAATTTGAGTTGCTTGCAAGGAAAAGAAGACCCCACAGCTTACGCCGTAGTTGAGGTAGATAAATACCTCAACGAGCCGTACTTGAACCGCATTCATGATCCACTGAAGTGGTGGGAAAGTAGGAAATTCATCTATCCAACCTTGTATTCAGTGGCCATGAAAAGGCTTTGTATTCCCGCGACAAGTGTGCCTTGGGAAAGAATCTTTTCAAAAGCTGGCCAAATCTGTACCCAGAAAAGGAGCCATCTCACTTCGGATCAAGTGAGCAGACTTGTTCATTAACTACAATCTACATTTGATGTAGTGCAATTTTTGTATCTTTTTTTGTACCGTGTCGAATGTTTTGTGTTGTATCTAGAACAATTTCTTCTCGCGTTACAGCTCACTAGTAGTGGGCAGATTGATGAGCATTTTTACTTTGCTTTTTTTATAACTGCAGCAGTGGGAGCACGCGCGCGTGCTGCTGCCTCTGGTTTTAATTGTAAAATGGTGATGCTCTAGATGCCTACAATTTTTTTATGCTTCCGCTCATTGCCTTGTGGTAATAAATTACTTGAGCGCATTTTTTTTTTCATGTCGAACTACCTGTATATAAGAGTGTGTTTGTATATATATGCTTAGGCAGGCAATGTTCCTTTTATTCCTGTTTTTATCGATGACCCAAGTTGTTTGTAAACTTTGTGTTGGAATCATTTGGCAGCTTTGTTTATTCCCTCTTTGGCGATGGCAATTGCTCTGTTTGATTGAATACATAAACAGGTGAGCTGTGATATACATTTCTGGGAATTATTTTCTGACGGTGCATTGCTGCTGACAGTGTGTAAGGGGCTGATGACCTCTGTCGGACGAGAAATGACGCTTTTCCAACTTAAAATGTTAATAAAGTTCACTAAAAATTTACAATGCATTTTGCCCTTATTTTGACCGAATATGATTTTGGATCTTCACAAAGACGTAAAAGGCCTTGGAATGACGATGAAGTCAACTCGTTTCTGAACGCTTGCTAACTGTCTGTTACAGTATCATGTGAGTTTTGTGGAGTGTTCATGACCGCAATATGAAGAGCGTTGAATGCGGCAGCTTCGCAAGGAGCCGAAAGAAACGACTAGTAGAGTGTGTTTGTGGGCTATTAATAAAGTTGACAGAAAATTTACATTTCGGCCGCGGTTGATCTTGAAATACCGCAAAGACAATTTTTTTTTGTAATGGCGATGGAACCAATTCTTTTCTGTACAAATAGACCGGATGCTATTACAAAATAAATGTCTCAATAACAATTAAGTAATACTTTAGACTATGCACTTAAGCTTAACACAGGTTACAGACCTAATTGAGCCGCTGAACCGTTCAAATGAACTGGTTCACTTCAGTGAACTGAGTTGTTCTGAGCCACTCACTGAAGTGAGCCGTTTTGCCCATCTCTAGTTTAAACTAATGGGATACGTTTGCATTAGTTCTCAAGGCTCCACAGACAATCAAGCTCCACGCAAATGTTACAGCGAAGCAGCTCTCCCTTTACCATGGCACACTGCCTGTTTAATTTTATTCAAGCACCCCTAAAGGCCTAAAATTAAGGGGGAGCACGTATTAAGCATGTGGAAGTGAATATTTATTTACCAGGCGGGTTTACTAAATAAAGAGCGGAACAACGGATGGAGACCACAAGCTGTGATGTGGTTATTCCTCACCACGCACCTTTGTGCAAAGCGACTAGGCTAAGCACAGCTCCTTCACAACAGTGTGTAGCGTAGCGTTGTGCCACCTATGTTAATATCACGAAAATGTAGCATACTGTGGTGCCACCTATGTTCTTCCACAGAAAATAAAGGAGAGCAGTTGCACTAGGGTCCGGCAGAGAGTGCAGTCCGTCGTTCTAAGAAAAGCTATCGGTCCCCATTTGGGCCATCGCAGAGAAAGGTATAAAAAGGGTGCGGGAAACCGCAAGGGTCCTGGGTGAGCGGGAGTAAGAACTGAGACTTGGCTGGTCCCTGTCCTTTCTTTGTTTTCGACCAAGCTTCACGCCGTCGAAGGCTGACGCTTGTAGCAGCCCCCTGCTGTCCTCATTAAGCACAGAGGCTCGTAGTCAACCGCCATTGCCAAATGCTAATGGCTGAGGCAGCTCCCCCGCTGTCCTCGTTAGCCTGGACGCTCGTTCTCTGCCGCACCTAGTCACGTACTGCGTTCGAAGATTGAACTGTCTCAGTCCGATTTTCCTATACGCGACAAAGTGGTTGAGGTGCGGGGTATCGTCACCCGTATTATGGAGAATTCAAGAAAATCTTGCGGTCAGTGTCGCCGCGCAAGCCGCACAGTAGTTAAAGCCCGGTTTTGCGATACACGAGCGCTAATGGGAGCAGCCATAGGGGAAGTGACACTTCTGTTGAACGTGGAGATTGTTGCCAAGCAGCCGGGCATTCCTGAGACAAGGGTAGGCGAGGTCCAGTACGGAACACACCTGGACCCTGCTTTTGGGGCAAGGTTCAGGGCCTTACTACAGCAATATAAGCCCTTCTTTGGCGACCCCGACAGAGACCTGGGCCACAACAATGCGATCGAGCACGAGATCGACACCCAGGGTGCAAAACCTGTGCGGCAGTATCCGTATCGCAACTCTGCTGAGGAAAGACATATATTTGAGGGCCAGGTCGGGCAAATCCTGGAGAAAGGCGTGGTCAGAGTCAATGAGCCCTTGGTCGTCCCCAATGGTGCTTGTTCGGAAGCGAGATGGGAGCTGGTGTTTCTGTGTGGACTACCTGAAGGTAAATGCGGCAACCAAGAAGAATGCATCCGCTCCCTGGCGTGGACGACGCTTCGGATATGCTGCAGGGGTCTTGCTTCTTCACAACACTGGACATGGCATCCGGATACTGGCAGGTGCCATCCGAGAAACTGACAAAGAGAAGACTGCATTCTCTACTGGTTCGGGACTCTACGACTTCAACGTAGTGCCGTTCGGACTCTGTAACGCTCCAGCAAGCTTCCAACGGATGATAAATAAGGTCCTCGAAAATTAGCTGTGGAAGGTCTGCTTGCATATTTGGATGACATTATAGTTTTCTCCAAAACCACCGACGAACACCCCAACGATCTGCGGAACGTTCTCGACGCACTAAGCGCAGTAGGCATACGCCTTCAGGCGAAGAAATGCCACTGTGGGAGCTTATAGTATAAATTATTTGGGGCACATCATTTTAAACCAGATCCAGACAACATCCCGGCAGTTTTGCAGGTTGCTGTTCCCAAGGACGTGAAGCAAGTCCACAGCTTCTTGAGTCTCTGCAACTATTACCGGCGATTCGTCAAGGATTTCTCTCGCATCGTGCCCCCCTCACTGAACTCATGAAAACAGATAAAGCGTGGGATTGGAGCAAAAAATGCCAGGCAGCCTTCGAGTAGCTCAAGTGCCACCTTACCAGCTCGCCCATTCTTCGGCTGTTCGATCCCAAACTGCCCGTAGAGGTTTATTTAAGGGCGCACGCAAGCGGTCGCTTGGGGCAGTCAGCTGGAGATTTGTGAACGAGCTACGCGGGGAAGGGTCCAGGGGTGACGCGCTTTAGCGGAAGTACGTCGGTAGGCTAGCGAAAGAATGACCACGGCGTAACGCTCAAGTTCGCCCGTCGCCGCGAGTCACATGGCCAACCAGCTTCTGCACCCCGGAGCCCCGAAATACGTAAGTGGCTGCCCGGCGAGGTCGGCTCCACCTCGTCGTGACTTTCCGTCGGTGAACCGGTGGGTTCTCCATGCCTTGTAGAGACTTTCTTTTGCCGCACCTCCCCCTCGTAATTGTTTGTTGCATCGGATTAAGATATCCGTCTCCTTCCGGGTTTTTTCTAGCGTCCCTTGTAGCTAAGGAGCTGAGAGTTGAGCTGAGGCAAAACTGACTTGGTGGTCATCCCCGGTGGCCTAACTTCAGTTCTGCAGCCACTGGACGTGGTACTGAACAAGCCATTTAAGGATCGCCTGCACGAACTTTACAAAGAGTGGATGATGGGCGACAACCTGAGGACCCACGCTGGCCGGCTGCAACAACCACCGCTTTCAACAGTTTGCAGTTGGGTGTTGTCGGCGTGGAAGTGGCTCCCCGAGGAAATGGTTGCCAAATCATTCAAAAAGTGCTGCATAAGCAACGCAATGGACGGCACGGATGACGATGCGTTGTGGGATGTGGGGAGCGACAAGCACTCGTCGGCGAGCTCAAGTTCCGAGGAGTCGGAGTAACTGCCTTGCCACTTCCCACTCCAGCAGCAATTCTGATGAGTATGTAAATAAATATTGCTTTTCTCATGCCTTGGTGCAGTTTTATTCTGAAATAATATAGGAACTAAACATTGTAGTTTCACTTTCTTTACTGAGTATGTTTTGGCATCATAAATTTTTTTTTTTTTTTCATTTTTAGAATTTTCAAGTTAAAGGGTCGACCTATCTTCCAATCCGACCTATATTTCGGTTTTTACAGTAACCCCCCCCCCCCCCCTCTACCACAGCGATATAAGCTGGTTTGAATTTCGCCAGTGTTGTATTTTGCACGTGTGAGAACCTGAAGACGAAAGGCGGCCTCCAACATGTACCATACCGCCTCCAGATTCCCAATGTTCCTGTGTATTGGTCCGCACTCCTCGAACACTAACTTAAGGTGCACGAGCAAGATATCGCCTCAAGATGACAGCTCTGCGGTCACACAGACAGGGTAAAGCCCACTCTACATGGTGCGATTTTCCCTGCAAATTCCAGATGTGGCGCCACTTGTGCGGCAAAATGATTTTTTTTTCATTGCACGAGCGCTTATGGGAGCAGCCATAGGGGAAGTGACACTTCTGTTGAACGTGGAGATTGTTGCCAAGCAGCCGGGCATTCCTGAGACAAGGGTAGGCGAGGTCCAGTACGGAACACACCTGGACCCTGCTTTTGGGGCGAGGTTCAGGGCCTTACTACAGCAATATAAGCCCTTCTTTGGCGACCCCGACAGAGACCTGGGCCACAACAATGCGAACGAGCACGAGATCGACACCCAGGGCGCAAAACCTGTGCGGCAGTATCTGTATCGCAACTCTGCTGAGGAAAGACATATATTTGAGGGCCAGGTCGGGCAAATCCTGGAGAAAGGCGTGGTCAGTCCCTTGGTCGTCCCCAATGGTGCTTGTTCGGAAGCGAGATGGGAGCTAGTGTTTCTGTGTGGAATACCTGAAGGTAAATGCGGCAACCAAGAAGAATGCATCCGCTCCCTGGCGTGGACGACGCTTCGGATATGCTGCAGGGGTCTTGCTTCTTCACAACACTGGACATGGCATCCGGATACTGGCAGGTGCCATCCGAGAAACTGACAAAGAGAAGACTGCATTCTCTACTGGTTCGGGACTCTACGACTTCAACGTAGTGCCATTCGGACTCTGTAACGCTCCAGCAAGCTTCCAACGGATGATAAATAAGGTCTTCGCAAATTAGCTGTGGAAGGTCTGCTTGCATATTTGGATGACATAGTTTTCTCCAAAACCACCGATGAACACCCCAACGATCTGCGGAACGTTCTCGACGCACTAAGCGCAGTAGGCATACACCTTCAGGCGAAGAAATGCCACGTGGGAGCTTATAGTATAAATTATTTGGGGCACATCATTTTAAACCAGATCCAGACAACATCCCGGCAGTTTTGCAGGTTGCTGTTCCCAAGAACGTGAAGCAAGTCCACAGCTTCTTGAGTCTCTGCAACTATTACCGGCGATTCGTCAAGGATTTCTCTCCCATCGCGTGCCCCTTCACTGCACTCACAAAAACAGATAAAGCGTGGGATTGCAGCAACGAATGCCAAGCAGCCTTCGAGCAGCTAAAGTGCCACCTTACCGGCTCGCCCATTCTTCGGCTCTTCGATCCCAAACTGCCCGTAGAGGTGCACACCGATGCCTGCAAGTACGGAATAGGCGCAGTACTTGTACAGAAGGATGGCGATCGGGAGTATGTCGTAAGCCACACCAGTCGGCCCTTAAACAAAGCTGAACAAAGCTACCGTGCGACCGAGCAAGAATGCCTCATGGTAGTGTTTGCAGCCAGGCAGTTCCAACCATACATCTTCGGCATCCCCTTCACAGAAGTAACAAACCAGGCAAGCTTTACCTGGCTAATGACAACCAAAAATCCAAGTGGGCGGCTCACGCGGTGAAGCCTCCTTCTGCAAGAGTTCAACATCAGTCTCAGGCACCGGCCAGGTAGCAAAAACTCGAATGCAGATGCCTTTTCACGCCTTCCCTATGACGGCGCCCCTACCCAAAAGGAAGAGATGCCACTGTTTGTAGCGGCGCAACAAAGAGTGGGTGTGATCACGCTCCAGGGAGAAAACAAGTTCATGAGGGAAATCATACACCATTTGCAGAATCCCAGTGCTCCGGCTCCTAGGAAGCTTCGCCCGACAGCAAGGACTTTCTCTCTGAGGAATGGAGTGCTCTTCAGAAGAGCAAAAGGTTTTGAAGAAGATAAGCTGGCTTTGGCAGTTCCCAAGGCCCCATTCGGCGTGAGATTTTGCAGTCTTATTACGATGATAATGTAACGGCAGGGCATTTGGGCATGAAAAGAATGCCCGACAAGATCCGCCAACGCTACTTCTAGTGAAAAATGTTTGCAGAGATTACAAGATATGCCTCGTCCTGCCCAGACTGCCAGACAAGGAAGACGCCACCGATGAGACCATCTGGTCTGTTGCAGCCCCTGCCACCCGCACAGCGGCCTTTTCAGCGGATCGGGAGAGATTTCCTTGGCACCCTGACTACGTCTTCAAACGGCAATTGCCATGTGATTGCCATGATAGACTACCACATCAAGTGGGTGAAAGCCGTCGCTACACCCAAAGCGACAGCAGCATGTGCTGCGAAGGCCTTCTTGGAAGCTGTCGTTTTATGACGTGGGGCACCAGAACAAGTGGTCACAGACAGAGGCGGCCATTTTGTAGCAGGCATGATTGAAGAATTGTTTCGCCTGACCCAGACAAACCACGCTCGAACAGCAGCTTACCACCCGCAGACAAATGGCCTCTGCAAGCCGTTTAACCGAACCATCGCAGAAATGATTAGCCAGTATGTTTTCGCTGATCACTGTGATTGGGACGAACTCCTTCCATTTGCGACATTTGCATACAACATCTTGGTGCAAGAGACGACTGGCTACTCACCGTTCTTTCTGCTATATGGACACGAACCAACACTGCCCATTGATGCCGCCCTCCCCATTACACCTGGACCGGATACGAAACCAAGTAATGAGGAATTTCTTCGCCGGTGGGGAAAGGCAAAAGAGCTGGTGTGGGAGCGAGAGAGGAGGGTGCAGGAGGCAAACAAGCAGCATTACGACAGCATGCAGCACGAACAGCAACTGGTCCCGGGCGACTTCGTCTACCTGGGGATGCCTGCTGGGAAATGTGATACAACTTTGAAGTTCCTACACCCGCACCATGGGCCCTACTGGCTCGTGCGACAAACAGCAGAAAATGACTGGGACGTTGAAAATCATCGGGGACGTCACGATGTGGTCAATGTCAACCGGCTGAAGCCCTACATCGACCGTGGTGACAGCCCGGAACACTGCCCTCTGAAGGTAGACGGTGTAGATGCTTCTTGTGTGATCAGATTTAATTCACGACAACGTGCTCTATCTCAGCACATACCACCAGCTTTTTGATTAAAAGGGAGGATTCTCAGGGGAGCGAATTCCAGTGGCAGGTACAAAGCAATCCCGGAGTAAATTTTTCACTCCACTCGGACCAAATATATTGCGATGGCCTATATGGGGCACCCCACGCTTCTTCCAAGGGCAGATCGGAGCAACCTAAAGTCAAGGTCTCCGCACAAACCAAATCAAACTGGTCCGCCGCAACCGGCCGATTTGACAAGTGTGTGCAAATTTTACCCTTCTCCCTTTCCTCTTCCTCTCTCCAGTTTCTGGTCTTGTTGCTTCTGCTGATAATGGATGGCATGCTGCTATCGTAAACTGAGTGTTGTGTGAATTTTCAGCCATGGACGCTTCGCGCCGTCTTTTTTTTTTTCTCTATCTATGCTCCATGACAGGGATTCAAACACAAGATGCTCGAGTGCTGAATCCAGAAGTGAAAGCTACACTGATGATGACTTGAAACGCTGCTTAACAGGGGGACTTCAATGAAATGTTCCCGGTACCAGCCAATTGACCGAATGTCCCGGATTTTGTTGAAAATGTCCCGTACAAGTACTTCAATGACGATGTAAGAAACAGATTTAGGCCCTTATATGTTAGGATGCTAACACTGCTTCTCCTGCTTGATCTCACCTATTTTTGCAGGCCCTTCAGTATGTCAAGCCAGGTAGCAACAAAATAGATCGTCAGCTTCGCTGTTTTGTCAATGTGTCCCTCCAGTAACCATAGCAAAATCAGGAGAAATGCATATTTGATAAGTAAACTATCCTTCCCTCCTGCCAGGTGCCTTCTGGGGAGGGGTCACACAAAGTGGATGCGCAGTGGTTTGTTTACATGTCTGACACTGCTTTCTAGTGCTACCCACTGTTACGATCAGTGTACGAGCACCATGCAGCCACCATGGCTTTGGTTAGCCATCTTGAGCTCATGGTAGCGGAATCTTGAGGGGTGGCTAAAGGAGGAGGACGCCTTTGGCAAACATGATAAAGTGATGCAATGTCTTGGTTTGGAGCAGTTTTACCACCGACTCCCTGCAAACATCGGCAGCTGGGTACTGGACAGGTTAGGTGTGGCAAGAGTAGCACGAACCGCCGAAACTCTATGATGAGTTCATGTCGTGTCATGCTAGTGAAATGACAGAGGGTGCGAACCAGGAGTTCCAACCGAAACATGAAAAAGGGCAAAAAAAGTGTCACGAGATGCCAAGGGCGTGGGCGACAAGGAGTAAATTTAAGCACCTAGACAATGAGAAAGCAGAAAAGAAACTACCAAGGACCAGGCAAAGCACCAGAAATAGGCTGTTGAGAAGAGACAAGCATCAACTTGTTTTAACTGTCACCAGCTGGGCAACGTGGCTGCCGGGTGTTGAAAACCCAGAGTAGCTTATCTGTCAGCCGGCGAAGGCAATGGGAATATGAGGCTATTAGAAAGACACATTCGGGAGGTAACAGTGAACGGTAAATGCTTTCAGGTACACCGAGATTCCACAGCAACAATGGATGTGGTGCATCCATCTTACATAACACCAGAGCAGTTATCGGGCGAGTGCGCATGAATCAAGCAGGCAATTGACGCAAAGAGCGACTGTCTTCCGATGCTGCGAAATTCGTACGGACGGTTCCTTCGGGATATTTGACACAGAGGCTTTGGTGTCGCCCAGTTTGTTGCCCGACCATCTGTACCTGTTTTCAAACCGTTCAGATCAATTCTTGCACCAAACCGGTTTGAAATTTGGAAGAGTCATTCAAGTGCTCACACACTCAAAAGCTCGGGCAACGGTGGCATGAGAGGACCAGTTCGAGTGAAGTGTCACCCCACAGTCAGTGCATGGGAGAAAACAGCACTCTAAGCACAAAGGCAACCCTTTAATGTAAAGGGCATTGAGGTGGCATCGCAACACTGACACCCGACTCTGACGTCGGTCCAGAAGAACCTCAGTGGCATATGTCAACAGTTAGCATTCCAACGCCGACAAATCATAGCTGTAAAATCTCCCAAAGGCTTTTTTCCTTTTTTTTTCCTTTCAACGTTTTCTTTTCCACGTGCTAGGTTTCAGTGCACCATAAGAAGGAGCTGGTCAAGAAGAATGCCGAACAAGATCTGAAGTTGGCGCCACATCTCAAACCGAGCCACCTGGAAGACAACCACTTCGACAAGATGAATGTCTTCAGCGGTAGCAGTGCTGAACCAGTGTGGCTGCCGCAATACATGTGCTAGTACACTTAGGCTTGCTTCTTGAAGAAGCCTTCACCACAGCGTGGTTTGTGGAGCAAGTTTTTAAGTGGTTCACACTGATGACATCTTGGTACATAGGACCCGCCATGAGCAATTTCAAGGAGAGCAGCCATGATGAAGCCGTGGCCTTCCTGGAAGAATTCATGGTGGCGTTTTCGACCCTCTCCATCAAGGCCACTTCCGCTGACCGGGACTGCTTCAAGCCTGTCCAGACTGGGGTACTCATCTCAACGACAAGTGCCTTCCGGATCCAGCACGAGCTTTTGGAACGTGTACAACTTTCTGTTTGTACTGCTCTGCCGGCTCACCCAAGACGCACTAGAGAACCTTTTTTCATGCGTGCGTTCTAAGAATCCGGTGCCAAGGGCCTTGGAGTTCAAGCTCACCCTGCGCCTGATCATGGCGAGCCAGTTCTTCAGGCCGAGCAAGAAGGGCAGCTATGCTGTGGATGAACGGACACAGTTGCTCGAGTTTGTGGAGCTGAAGAAGGCTGCCTGTGAGGAGGGTGCTGAGGCGCCAAGCCTGCTTGACGGGAGCCTTTTGGAGGACGAAGCCACGGCCATTGATGACGTGAAGATGCAGTCGCTCGTTTACCTGGCTGCCTACATAACTCACAGCGTCACCAAAAAGTTCAAGCTGTGCAACACGCGCAAGGAGTACTTGCAGGCTGACAAGGTAGACGAGAACGACCATCTGTTGGCCATGAAGTCGTACCGGGCACAAGCACACCCAAACCCTTTGGTTCACCCACTGCGTCACAAAGTAAAGCTATTGCAACACAGACATCTTCTGCACAGACGAGAGTAAGATCTTGACCAACCCCCTCTCTGCATTGGTCAACACTGCCCTGCAGTCCCACACACTGCCAGAAAACTTTCCCCAGTGCCACAATCTGGACAAGCGTTTGACTTCTGCCTTCCTCATGCTGCAACTGCGTATTGCCTTCCGAAATTTTAATACACAAAAATATTGCCCGGTTCACTCTTACAGTCTCTCACAGCCTCTAAATTGAACCAGTAACTCGTGCACCGAAAGCTGTGTAGGTAGCTTGTGTTTAGGACTGAACCCAGCGTTTCCTTTTCCTAACAAAAAAATCAAGGAGGGTATTTTGATAATCCTATTTTTAAAAGAAATATGAAATGTGACTTGTCATTGAACTGCCATACAATGATACACAACTGTGCAAACCCAACGAATCAGTTATTCACACCTCTACAATGTCCGCCCCCAAAATATTGCGCAAACCATTTTTATGCGTTGTACTCACAGCAGCTATTTTTGAACACGCACAACAAAACTTGCATAAATTCATAAAATGAATAAACAAACTCAATTCACCGACCAAATACCATGTGTTGGTCAAAACTTGTGCAAAATCAGTGGGAACCTACATAGAAAGCCCACCACGCACACCACAGGAAGATGCCTCCCAAGACCTTCTTTCGGAAGCACAGAGCCTTTTGTAAGGCCTTTATGACGAAGGCACCCCTGACGACAACCCCTCAGCTGCACTGATGCCGGACAACATGCCAGGACCACGCACCAGTTGCCGCATACCCAGCAAGCAAAGCAAGAGGTGGATGGAGAAGCCATTTGACAGGGAAATCAACTTGCTAGGGTAAATGGCCAGCAAAGAAATAGATGCAGCGGACCACTTCAGCATGCTCCTGGCAAGCAAGCACCGCCAGTGCTCTTTACGCCTCTGTTGTGAGATGGAGACTGAAATGTTGTCGGTGGCAGCCAAATGCAATAAAGAAATTCAAACCTGACCACTGACTGTACGACTGGATTCCTCTCATTGCAACTAAATTTCATCGACTCGCATTACAGCCTATAATATAGCAGGCTACTTTAATCAGGCATAACATGAACACGGGCTATGAAAACCGCAAAGAGAGTTGGTGAAAATGGCTGCATGTGTCTCCTACCAGTAAAGAGAGTTTTCTTAAATAAGTTGTCTGGCTTTATGACCAAGCTTGCCGAAACGACATTCCTGTTAGTGTCATTCGCAATCACAAAATGATGCAAAAAGTTACGGAGATACATACATCTTGGAAGCATTGTCGCATCTGCTGAGGCAATGGAGGAGGAGGAGGAATAAACATTTAATTGAGCAGTCAATGTTGTTGGGTCACCGCCAGGTGGGGGACCCTACAATGCATGAGGCGTTTACCCGCCCCTTTGAAACTGCAATGCCTGTGAGAGGTGACTGCCTAAACAAAGTTAACGCACTGCTCAACTGCTGTTAGAAAATGAAGGACCATTGGATAAACAAGGCTTTAAATAATTACTTACAGTGCAGACAACCATCTAATGTGCCATTCTATGATTACCGGGCTGGTAGGCACCCACGGCAGTGGAAAAAGAAATGTAACCGGAAAATTTCGTGTCAGTCCTCTTTAGGCAGTTGTTCGAGAATGCTGACTGATATTAGTGTTTACGTTTTCACCTCTCATATTTACCCACTGTTTTGGCGTTTTCTGCCCTAGTTGGCCTTGCGCATTAATCATCCAACCACCATCATCATCAGCTGTTCGAGAAGTGTGCTAAAGAAGTCCTGCTGAATGCAGCCATCAACAAGGTGCAGGGCATATTGATGGTGTCGACATTATGTTCACTGTGTTGACCTGGACGCAACTGGGTGGCTTGCTTAAGCTAATCAACACGCTCTGTGGCCCACAAGTCATCCCTGCGAGTAAGGTTCTCTTCAGGAGGATATAGAGGTGCCACAAAAATTTCCCGTGTGCTCATTTTTTCTGCGAGTCATGCTTCAGTTACTTGGGCACCAGGAACTGAAAGGACAAGTTGCACGGTCTCTCCTGTACAAGTTATGAAGCCTCAGGTAGTAAGATAGTGAGCAGTTTGCTCTTGGAAAGGTTCTTTTTTCTTCTTACTTTTAACCTTCAAAACAGATCTACGATGCTGGCGTCTTGTATGAATAGCTAAGAAGAAGGTTGAGCAGTCTTCACGGACACTACGCAGACATTTTTGACGGGCGGCTTTACAAATGCATAAGGAAAATGTCGACACTGCGCGGAGTGGCTTCACACTAACTTCGAACTGTGGTGGTTCGCCAGTTGTTAGCTGTAGCAAAGCAAGTGTGCGGCGCATACAGCTTATGGTTTGGCCAACAGTAGCCAAATCAAAATCAAAAGTCAGAAGACCCTGTACAGAAGCACCTTTAAGAGAGGACCTTGCTGTGCTTAGACAATGAATGACAAGTCATACTATGTTAGTTTTCTGAGTGCAATCCACGTGCTGGCAGCAGCATGGAACACTGTCAAGACCGACACAATTCCGAACTACTTTTGAAAGCGCGTATTTAGCAAACCCTCCGACCGACACCAGCATTGCAAGCCAACAGCCGGTATTGATAAGTAAGCCATGCTTGACTGTAGCTGGTCTTCCTCAGCAGAAGGTGGAGGCTTTCACAGCTACGTGAACGCGGACTTTGATGCAGGAAATGTCAAGATTTCTCAACGATGAGAGACTAGTTGCAGCTGTATGCCGAGAACAGATGCCTTTTGAGGTTCTGCCCGCAGAAACCAACGATGATTCAAGCGAAAGCAGTTATAAAGCGCCTCTGCCAAGCTTGTCTGATACAGAAACAAAGGCTGGAAATGGCAGTGCAGTACTTTTCCCGTGGACACCACAGCTGAAACTCATGAGCAGACACCAGCCAATGCTGTTGAAGCCACAGCTGAAAAAACTGCACTCAAGCGCAGGTTACGAGTTTATTTCAATGCAAAGCTACGTAGACAAACCCAACTTGAGATGCGATCTGGCTTTTCATGTTCTTGTGTGGGCGCAGCCATAAAGCACGGAACGAATCGCACTGTGTGTGGCGGTCTGTTCAGCCCCAATAAATTCTTCCAGACCTTGCTCAAGGCTGTTTTCATGCACCTCTATGGCTTTTTCGCTATCATTGGGGTATCGGTGCACGTTTTTTAGGTTGTTGCTACGTGTGCTAGCCTTGTAGCCTGGAAAGGTACTGGGAAGGTGCTTTCAGAAAGTACCGCTGAAGGTTTAGAACCCAAGTTGTGTGACTTTACCAGAGAACCAAGTGAAGCCGCTGACGTGTGGCCTAGCCTGATCGAAAACAACCCTGTTTCCATCACTGATGCCTTTCAAGGCTACATCGTGCTGGTGAAAACGAGTTGGTTGTTTGCGACGAAGTGAGCAGCAGTGCTGCCATCACTGCAGCTTTACGTGGTAGTATGCATGTCACAAGCAAAGGCAGGTCTGACAACGACGAAGACCTTACACCCTACAGTCTGTGCAAGGATGCGCCAGAATACTTCAGCAAAGTGAGACTGTACTGCGCACAAAGCAGCCTGAGACAGCACTTAAGAGCACAAGCCTTGGCAAGGGTGAATGAGCAGTGCCAGGAAAAAACAGCACGACACTATATAATTTCCCTGCTAATGATGCATTTGTAACCTTTACTTGTTTTTTGTGCAAGACACAACAATTTGAGTTTTGACCTTAGGTTTTTGGTTAGGAGCTCAAAAACTCCGAAGTTTTGGTTATAGGGGGTAACGCTTATACTACAAATACTGGCGACTTCCCGCAACCAGCGTTACATGCAGTCTACATGGTACAAGTAAATTAAAAAGTGTTTCCAGCCAAGTATCCCTCAGTCTTTTGGCTATCTGGTCACGTGTGAAGCACTATTTTTTACTTGCCAATTTTTTCAAAATTCGAGGCTTTTGAAAATGCAGCGTTATCTTTGGGACTTGTTCTGCTATGAGTGAAGGCACGAAAAAGATCTACAGGATCCACTTGCCCCATAAAGGTGTGGGCATGTGATGGTACCGCAGTGCGCGTGCGTTTATGTGGCGTGTACGACAGCTCGTGTCTAGATACGCGCGATGAACAGTCGCGTAAATTTGTGGCCGAGCATGCGCGCTCCAGCACGCGCATGAGAAAAGGGCGAAGGAACGCGCAGGCAGAATATAGATAAGAGACGGCTGCGGTAGGCGGGCAGGGGTGTTGTGTGAGTGGTGAATGGAAAGGCATGCCAGGGATTCGGCGAGCACGGACAGCGGCAAGGCATCGAGTGTGTGCCCACGAGGTTCGCCGCACCGCCTGCACCTGGGACAGGACTAGACCGCCAGCTACCGCTCCGCTACGAAAAGTGAGTGCTTCCCTGCGTACCGGTGTCGCCCAGTATTCGTCCCGCTCAAGACAGCAGATCGTTTAGTTCTCACGGTTGGAAGGAATAAACCCGTTGTTTGTTTGCTAAAGAATGCGGCCGTGTGTTTCGCTGGGTGACCGGGTGAACTGTTTTTCGCCGGGTGACCAACGAAGGAGGATCCTTCATTGGCGCCCAACGTGGCTTAATTACCCAACGTTAATTAATGTAACCTTCTTCCTAGAACTGTATCACGCCTTGGTTCACCCCGCGAAAACTCGCCACCCATAAGCCCGCATGCGGTCTGCACAATGCTCTTAGTGTAAGCACAAGACATAATGACAACGCGTAGAAGGAAACTTAAAGGGGCACTGACACAAAAATTTTGCATCTTGTTTTTTTTTTGCTTGGAATAACTAGCTAATGACCTATTTATCACGCGTACAAACCTCATTTGCTTCAGCGCACGACGGTTGTTTAATTAGAGACGTTTTTAATGCGGCCATTCGCAGTTTCGGTTTCAGCGGGTGCCCCGAACGTCTGGATTTTTTATAACCAAAGCTGTCCACGTGACCACACAAAACTGTGACGTGCGCAGCGCCCTGCAACCCGCGGCACGTGAGCGCTGCTTCGAACGGTCTGGTTCGTTCGCACGAATTCGACATGTCAACGCCGTCGTCTTCGTCCGTGTCGTCCTCGTCATCCATAGACGAGGACTTGTTGCAGGCGATAGACGACGCTCTGTTAGATGTGGCAAATCACTTTCAGTTCGACCCACTTGCCAGCAGCGAATCGGATCATGAGGCCCACAATGACAGCGAGGAGCAGCCACACCAAGACCCGCACGTCGGAAATGTTGAATGGCAAGTATCACTTAACTCCATGTCGGGCGTCGCAACATCCAGGGCGCTCAACAGCGATGTCTAATTGATATATTTGTACGCCATTTTATGCGAGACAGCGAAAAAAAGAAAAGAAAGGCATGGCCCTGTAACGATGCATTGTAAAACATGCAGTTGGCTTGTCCGCTTTGCATGTTGTGCTTTTTTTTCTGTATGGATTTTGCAAGGATTATACCTACGATGCTGAATCCTACGATGCTGAATATATGCACTACGGATGGGAAGTGTGAAATGCTTGAAAGTGTGAAATCCCAGGTGCCAGTGCGGACATTGCAGGGCAATGGATACCGAGTTGGAGTCGCTGTGCTGCAGGGAGTTGGATCGTGTGGATAGATTGAGAGGCGACGACGACTGCATCACGGCACACGAAATGTTCGGTGTTGCTTTTTTGAATATACGTGTTCTCCAGATCATGTACTTCGAACTCTTGGAGGAGCGCCCTGAAGTTGTGCAGGCTCCGGAAATACACAGGTCAAACATACGTTCGCTACCGTGCTCGCGACCCTAAATGATCGTCGGTTTGCAAGATTAGGTTGTCACTGATAGGAGTTAGCCATCGCACTTGCGTACGCTTCAACAGCCGTGCTATCGAAGTTATCTTTGTGGCATCAGAAAACGTTCCGGCAGCGTAGAATATCTTTAAGAAGTCAAATTATTTTCTTCACTGGCATCGCACAGGCTCTTTTTTTGTTGACTCGGACGATATGCTACACGAGGCACCTGCACCCTCATGTCAGTGCATAATTTTGTGTGCGTTATGTACGCGTGCATGTGCGCTGCGTGTGGTGCGTGCGCCTAGTCATAGAATGCAAATATCAAGTGTTAAAGGGTACGAACAAGCTCAACCCCTGGCAATGCATCATGTTGTTGGGAATAATTTACATGGCTATGTATTGGGGCTGGTCGTTGTGCTGGTTTGTTACATACAAAAATTTGCATTTCATGACATGAACTAAGTGGTAAAATATTACTAATGTGATGCATTTTTTTTTTTTTTTTTCAGACGCTACAGGTACACTGCGTACCGCATGTTTGCCCGATGGGTCTGGCGTCGGCTGGGACGACGCAGTAGGAGGGTCCTGCCCAGCTGTGTTGTATGCACAATTAGGGACACCTTCCCCTCTCAAGAATATGCAGGTTTCCAGTACCCACAATAATAAGGCCTTATTGGGTTGGTATGCTGTGCAATTTAACAAATTTATTTTTATGTCAGCTGCTTCTATGTATGTTGCCAAGTGATATTTTCTGGCATATTTCTGGCAGCCCGCATGCGGTCTGCACAATGCTCTTAGTGTAAGCACAAGACATAATGACAACGCGTAGAAGGAAACTTAACGAGCTAAAGGTCGCCGAGCTAAAGTTTGAACTAGGAGCACGAGGGTTGAACAAGTCAGGAAACAAAGCAGACCTCGCTGAACGCCTCGAGGAGGCATTAGGAAAGAAGGGCTAGACCCCATCGTTCATGAATTTATCGTGCCGCTAGAACCGGTAGCCGAAGCCGATGAAGACAGCAATAGCAACACCTCCCCACCGAACAAGGTAGACATATCAGGTGATCATGCAAGGAATATGAGTAAATCAGAGACGGGACAAATGACTTCAGAGGAATTAGCGACAGTAGTGAGACAGTTATCCACGCTAGTAACACAACAGGGTATCCTCAAAAGCTCGTTGCAGGCGCAGCTGGGTGCTCAAACTGCTACACCCGACGAAAGAGTAGACAGTAAATCTGGCTATCGTAGTGCAAGCAAACACGGACCAGACAAGCTTTGTATGCACAGCCTTAGCCCCATTGGCCAATGCGCTGACTAGGGATAGCCCCCGTTGCACCTTCCCTGACTGGGGCACCATGACCCCAAATCTGTAGCAGATTCTTGCAGGAACCTCGCAGACTACCGCAGCGCTGACGGGCTGACGGAGGCTGAAGTACTGCAACGGATCCTGGCCGTCTCACTTAAAGGTTCCGCAGCTCGTTGGCGCCGCCGACAAACGTTCGACTCTTGGGCCCAATTCAAAGATCAGTTGCGCATTGAGTTCCTTCCCCCCGACTATGTCGTCCGGCTGAAGGACGAGCTGTGCGCCAGGACACAAGGGGCGCAAGAGAGCCTTACAGAATATATAAGGTCCTTCCAGGAGCTTCATGAGCGAGCAGACCCCACTGCGTTGGACACGGAAAAGGTTACACGGGCAATAAGGCAGTGCCACCCTCAATTCCAGCCTTTTCTGAGAGGACGCAGCTTCGCCAACTTGGACGAGATGGCAAAAGAGGCTTCAAACATCGAGGCCTCAATGCTGGCGGAGCGCCTATATCACCCGCCCCCCCACCGCCAGTCGTAACCTTGAAGCCCTCCTGCGCTTGGTCAGGCACCACAGAGGGACTACCAAGGCGTCAACCGAGAGCATTTGTACCCCGAAGGCACGACGGAGTACGAGAGCGCCACAATCAGGCCTTTTCCAGCGAAGGCCAAAGAACAAATCATGTTGATGCCCAGCAGCCGCTCTGCTTCCAATGCGGGGGCCGTGGCCACTTCAAAAGGCAGTGCCCTAGCCCACCTAGCCCTGCTGCACGCCAGGGAAACGCTACAGGCCGGCGGTGGTAAACACCCGTCAACGACCGTCGGCCCCGGTCGCCAACAGGCACGTTCTGGTTTTCTGTTTTTCGCCGGGTGACCAACGAAAGAGGATCCTTCAAAGGTGAAAGCTGCTGTGGCCTCCCCACAAGAATACAGCGAATAACCAGACTCATCTACTGCAACGCAGATGGTTAACCGAAAGTAGGTGTTATTTCAGAGTAGCCTTTAGTCACAGCACAAGCCCACCATTCATAAGAACACAGGAACTAAGAAAGCTGCCAACACTCTTCACATTTACAGCAGAACTGCAACATGAAAAGGCAGATATTATTGCTACTCTGCCATCAAGCTCCCTACTCTCCATGGTGGTGTCTCTTACCCTGTCTCTCCAAGATGCGACAGCGGCGCTATTGTGGTAGGCTGCTCATCACGCTCACTCATTTCCTGGATCGAACCCAGCCTCGAGTGTAGCCCAGTATTCTCCTGGTCTGGCCTTTTCAAGCTCCGCTCGTACACTGTGGCATAAGGAAAATGGCCAGGGCCCCTACAAGACTTGCACAGCCACAAGGAGGGAATCCCATAGCCACTCAGCTGGTGCAGGCCCGAGTCTTCAAAGCCGGAGACACAGCCGCGTCATGGTGGTTGCTAATTGGGCACGCAGCAACCTCAGAAACCTGCACACAATACAGAGCTAGTTGGAACATCGCAACGAATACCACTCCGAACAGTGAGGAATTTTGGTTATCCAAAATGTTCCCTCAAACACACACAGACGCATGCAATAAATGCGGAAACCCTTCCAACTTATTTCACGCAACATGGGCCTGCCCTATCATCTGACCTTCAAGAAACAACCCCACAAATACGGTCGCGCTATGGGAGGCAGCTCTGGCCAGCTCCGACTTCGGGATTCAGAAGGACTTAATTCTTCGAGCCCGGAGAGGAGCAGAAGAGTCTGGGGCCCTGGAAGGAGGGCACCACCCCTAAGACAATCGCGCCACCTGCTTTTTTCCTTATAATAAACGTTTCATCTCTCTCTCTCTCTCTCTACTCACTATAAATCTCCCTTACTGTGGAGCGCATAGTTCCAGCCACAGCCACTAGCAAGAACCCCTCAGCCTTTATCGCGTTTGTCACGTCACTTTTATTCATTTCTGTCCACAGGACCATTTTTCGAATATGCAGACACCGAGAGTGATGTTTTTATTTGGGAACTGAATGTGTAGACACAACAGCCCACTCAGGGTTCATACAGGATTCTGAAACAAGAATTCAAGGATATTCGAGGACTTTCAAGGCCCTATCAAGGCATTTTCAAGGGTGCAAGGGAGAATGTGCACCAACTTTTCACAACTGTACTTCCCACATGCTAAATATTTGCTTCTTTACATTTGCAAAAATGAATTCAAGAAAAACATCCCTGGAACAACAACACTCTCTTTAGAAGTGGTGACGTTTAGTGCCACCCCCCCCCCAAAAAAAATACTGAGGGAGCTTTAAGAGATCCATGCCCTATTAAACATATAAACGAGCTCTGCAAGTGCTCTTAATACACAGTCTTGTACAGCAAGAAACACCAATTAATACCTCCCGCCACTGTCCTCTGATAAATTTCTGTGCCTAAATTTCTGAGTTCATCAACGGGGAAGGGGAAGGGGGAGTTGACGACTCCACTGACTTCGACCACCACCACACCCATCAAACAAATATTCCTATAAAGCTTAAGAGCTAAGTGCACTGAGTTCTCACATTCAGAGCCTCGCTTATCTGCAATCATTTTTATGTCATCCTGGAGTGTTAGCACCATTCGTATTGTAGACGCAGTGGGGCATATCTGTGGCAGGACACTACAATGGGAAGACATGCAAAATGAATAACACGACATGGCAATGCAGAAAGCAGTATAAAATAAGGGAAGGGGACCCACGCTAATTTCTTCCTCAACCGATGCACGGATTTCGTTGATACGAGCCGTTGTATAAGGCAGGACGCCTGTAACTCCCAAGCTGGCTTTAAATTGTAAAAGCATGTTTTGGATGGCAAGGGTGCAAAGCCACACTGACAATCCACGAAAAGCACGTCACATAATCAGGCCTCCTCTTTACTGCCCTAGGAATTCAAGGGTTTGCAAGGAGAAGGAAAAAATACAAGGCTTGCAAGGCCCTTGAAAACTGAAGTTTCAATTTCAAGGTTTTCAAGGACCTGTACGAACCCTGCCACTTCTTTGACTGCCTAAGGTATGAGAAACGTTTTGTTCTTTGTCAGTCTTGAAGAAACAGTCATGGGCAATAATACATCGCTTGAGAGGCAGGTTGTTTTGTTTTGCCTCATCATAAAAGAACACGCAGACAAAAAGTGCGACATTATTGAAACCTTTCATGGCTTGAAGATTTGCGATTTCCCTGCGAGTTTGGATTAAGTTTGAACAGGAGTTCATCCTATCACACCAACCCCCTTCGAATCGGCAAACACTTTACGGGATGGCTCTCAGTGTTGGAAGGTAGCAAATTACGTTTTAAAATAAAAACACTACTCCACAAAACATGAACATGATTGCAAAAACATCTGTGCACCTAGTGAACCACAGAGGTATGCCTCATGTTTGGCAGTGTCTATTCTGCCGGCAACGGGAGAATTTCTCGAGGGGGTTTCTGCCGGCAGTCGCTTCCTATTGGCTCTCGGAAGTCACGAGACAAAGTGCCAGAGAGAAAAGACCCGTAGCGCCATTTCTTCATTGCTTGCTTGGACGTGTGTGAACCGTTACTCCGTCGCGTTCCCTACAACTCTGTTTTGCTGCTTTGCTGCAGTATTTGTTTGCCCGTAATTATCAATTACGGGCACGCGACGCCAAGGCCCGAGTGCTTTGCAAATGCAGGAGACGGATGCCGGCAAAGTGCGACTTGCGGTCGGAGATCGCTACCGCAGTTTTGATGAATTGGAAGCGCGGATCACGCAGTACAGCGAAGAAAACTGCGTTCAGTTATAGAAAAGGGATGCAAGAACCATTGCGGCGGTGAAAAACCGCGTGGGAAAGCTTGCCAGCAAGATGTCCGAAGGACTAAAGTACTACCAGATTCGGTGCTGTTGCATCCATGGCGGCGCGAAGTTTGTCAGCACGAACAAGGGTGCACGGAAATTATTGTAAGTACTTACACATGGATTTCGTATATCGCGCGCTGTTTGCTTGTTCTTCTATGCCTGAACTGTCTTGCTACTATACAGCAGCTGCAGATCGGACGCAAATGTAAGCATCCGCGAATTCCTACTGAACGACACGGTGTCGTCACGCAGGTAGCTTCAGTTAAAAAAGTAGTGTTTGCTGCCCGCCTATGCCTTAATCGTGATTGCCACGTTCCTTAAGTTTTTGTTTATAATTTGCGCCTATGAGATATAGCGATCCACTCGGAAGAATAAACAAATTTTCATAGCTGGGGGTCGCCCTTGTTTAGCTTAAAATGCACTCATGACACCCTACTACTGGTTCATATTTACCCTGAATTTAAATAAGGAAATGAAGTGAATGGTTTGTACTTCCACAGGGGTGAGACAGCTGAATCACATTTGGGAGCAGTTTCTGGAGCAGCGAAATCACGATTTTGGAGCAGATGGAACTTGATTTGGAGCAGAAGAACAGGCATTTATTATGTCACCTTAGGAGACTCAAAAATCTAATTTTTGGCAACTCGGGAGGGTGGGGGGTGCAGTGCATTTTTTAATCGATTTCGAACGTACATATCACTGAAACAGCCTTTTCAAAAATTTTTTCTAACAGAGTATCACAAGGTATGAACTGCGCTATCTTCTTACAAACAATTTTTAAATTCTTAGGCTCAATGCATAGGTAGCGTGGAGCACCGTTGAAAATATCGAAATTGAAAAAGCTAAGCAATCGTAAGGCATTTTTATTATCAGTGAATGCCGAAGTTTTTATTTTTGTAATCCCAGACTCGGCTTTACGCCCAAGTGTAGAGCCACGCAAAAGTTGCGCAAAACGAGGTGACAGTCGTCGCACCCCACCAGACCTCCCATTTCAATCCCCAAGGTGCACGTTCACTACGATCGTAATTTGAGTAACGTTGGTATGTGTTATGTACCCGCAGACTGCAGCCCCGAACCTGCATACTGCCACTCTGTTTGCGTGAACTCCACGGACGCATCCACTCCACACTCTCGTGTTACAGCCCGCCGCTGGCACACTCAGGTCTTTGCCTCTTTATGTTCTCGCTTCTCTCGAGACCCACTCGCTCACAATGTATACTGTACGTTTGGCTCCAATAAACAATTTTGCCTCGGACCCCGACTCGCGAACACCTCACTGGCGACGAGGATGGGATCGCCGCGGTCCCAAGCACGCAGCTTCAGCCCGCTCTGACTGCGTTAGCAAAACTCCCTGGATCCGCTCCAGCGCCCAGGACTCTTCAAGCACCAGCCGTCGACAATGGCAACCATGCTGCCTCCAGCCACCATCGGCGAATTCTCTCCGGCCGACCTTCTTCCTGGCCTGTCTACCTGGAACGCCTGCTGGAATTCTTCTTCCAAGCGCACGACATTACGTCGGACAACAAGAAGCGCGCTTTGCTGTGCAGTGTATGCGGTGTCGACGCGTATGCTCTGCTGCGCTTCGCTTTGCGCACCTAAGGCGCCGTCAGAGACGCCGTTCAAGGACATCATCGAGAAGCTAAACGGACATTTCATCAGAAAGCCGAATGTCACGATGGAACGCTTCAGGGTTTCACAGCGCGAACAGCTCCCATGGAATCCGTGAAAGATTTCCTTGCAGCGCTTTGACAGCTGGCTTGCTACTGTGCCTTTGAGGACTGGTTGGATCGTCTTCGGTGCGATCTCCTCGTTTGTGGCCTTCGTGATGAGACAATTCAGAGGTGTCTCCTCGCCGAACCAGACCTTAAGCTGACCAAGGCCATTGTACTGGCTCGTGCAGCGGAAGAAGCAGCCGCCAAGACTGAAGAACTGCGGATGCTCAAAGGCTAACTCTGTGGTTGACGCCAACCAACTACAAAACAGCGGTAAGCGCCACGGTGCAAAAGGATCCGCCTCTCCTAAGCAACCATGTTGGCGTTGTACTGGTGAGCATGACGCACAAACTTGCTCGTACCGCTCAGCTGTCAGCCACTTCTGCGGCAACGAGGGGCATCTCGAGAAAGCGTGTCGGAAGAAAGCAGCAAAAGAAAAGCAAGCTTCAAAATCCGGTCATCACAAGGGACACAAGAAAAAGTCGCAAGATTGTGGACGCAACCACCACGTTTTGGAGTCCCGTGACCCAGTTGAGGACGTCAACCCTGTCACTGCTGCTGATTCGTACTCGGACGAGCCTACACATGGAACGCTCAAGTCTGCCATGGTGAACCGCTCTTCGCCTGCGTTCTGTGTGGACGTGCGCATCAACAATATGCCACTGTCCATGGAAGTTGATTCCGGAGCTGTCTGCAGCATCATCAGTGAGAGAACCATGATAAGTTTGGTCTACCAAGGCAAGGGATTCACCCCAGTTTTCTGCAACTTCGTTCTTACACAAAAGAGCGCCTAGAGATTCTGGGATTCCTGGAAGTGACAGTCCGCACAAAGCAAAGTGCGCCCGCCTTCGCCTCTTTGTTGTGCGTGGATCTGGCACTAGCCTGCTGGGAAAGAGACTGGTTTCCTCTTTGAGGGATCTCACTCTGCCGAATAAACTACTTTCCAGGAAGCGAAGCTCCACTTACCAGGTCCAACAGCAATCTCTGAATTCCCCGAAGGTTTTCGCTGAAGGACTGGGAAAGAGCAAAGGGGCCTCCTGTGCGCATAGAGGTCAACGCGGGAGCCTCCAGTGTTCTGAAAAGCTCGACAAATACCCGTGGCTCTCCAATCGCGAACAGACAATGCCATTGACGCCCTCGTTCAGGAAGGTGTCTACCAGCCGGTGCGTTCATCACGCTGGGCTACTCCCTGTGCTCGGAGTCGTCAAGAAGAATGGCAAGATCAGAATGTGTGGAGACTACAAGAGCACTGTGAAATCAAGCGATCAAGTCTGAGACTTATCCGCTGCCAACAGCAGACCAGCTTTTCTCAAACCTTGCTGGCAGCACAGTCTTCTCACAGCTTGACCTAAACCAAGCATACCAGCAGCTCGCTGTAGACGGCGAAACAGCTGACCTTCTCGCAGTGAACACTCACCGAGGACTGTTCCCAGTCACTCGCCTACCATTCAAAGTGTCAACTGCCGTAGCCATATTCCAGCGCTACATGGAAGAACTCCTTGTTGGGCTTCCAGGAGTTCAAGTCTACCTCGAAGATATCATTGTTGGAGGCCGAGATGCTAAAGAGCACAACGAACGTCTGTGATCCGTGCTGAAACACATCAAGGATGACAACATACGTCTCAACCAAGAGAAATGCACTTTTCGGACGCCGGAAGTGACCTTCCTTGGATATCACATAGACGCAACTGGTATTCACGCAATTGAAGAGAAGGTTGAGGCTTTCAAGAATGCACCGCAGCCTGAGAACATAGTCTTTAGTCGGACTGTTGAATTTTTACAACAGGTTCCTGCGCATATTCTTGAACCACTTTGTCTCCTCGAAAAGAATCAACCCTGAAGATGGTGCCAAGAAGAAGCCAACGCTTTTAAGCCCGCCAAAGAGCTCGTAGCAAGCATCAAATGTTTTGGTACACTACGACTTGCACAAGCCGCTCACGCTTGCCTGCGATGCATCTCCCTATGGAATAGGATTTGTCCTTAGCCATGAAGACTCATCTGGACAAGAAGCACCTATTGCATTTGGTTCCCGTACTCTGACTACGCCGGAACAGAAATACTCCCAAACGGATCGAGAGGCTTTGCCCATTCATTTCTGGGATCAAGAAGTTCCACCACTTTCTCTATGGGAGGCATTTCAAGGTGTACACAGATCACAAGCTGCTCCTGGGTCTTCTGCACCACAGCCCCCAATGCCGAACGTGCTTTCACCGCGAATGCTTCATTGGAATCTTCTGCTTGCTCAGTACGACTATGAGCTCATTTACAGACCAGGACGACAAATGGGCAATGCGGATTTGTTCAGCCGCATGCCGCTTCCGTCAACGGATGCGGAGAGTCCGGTTATGGGAGACGTCCTGCTGCTCGAAAACGCACCAGAGGCTTTCGCAGACGCAGCGAAGATCGCTCAGTTGACGAAGAAAGATTCTGTGTCTCTCTCGAGTGCTCAAGTGGATCCGCACCGGGTGGCCAGAGAAAGTTCACGAACAGTTTCGACCTTACTTCGTGCGTCGTGAGGAATTGTCCAGCTACCGCGATTGCATATTGTGGGGCTGCCGTGCGTGATTCGGTGGTGTGTAGTTGGAAGAACGACTTTTTGTACCGATACCAGCATGCATTCGAGATCCTGGAGGAGCTTCGTCTGGTCAGCATCCTTTGGTTCAAACGACTTGCTGACCGCTTGAACTTCGCTCTAGAATTGGCTTCAGAAAAAGTAAGTACGCCAAGTTGACATCGTCGCTGTACATTGCATACAGCATTTCGGCGTTGTAGCACCTCTCACTGGATCTTGCTATTTCGAAGTTGGTTTTTAGCTCCAGCCACTGCTCCACAATTCTCGATACAGCCCGTTCGATGGAGAGCCAGCACGTTGAACAGGCCTGCACGATCTTCAGTAGGTCTGTATTCTCCGTCATTTATGGCATTGTACAACCTTTTGTAGGTGAGCTGTCGTCAAGCTGACCTCGAAAACCAGTTGTACGTCTTGCTGAAAGGTACTCAAGGTTCTGAGGAAGTCAGTCCGCTATAGCGGCGGAAATGGCCAGCTGTAAAGAGTGACACATGCAGCGCACAAGGATCAGACTCGGCACTTCTGCTTTTAGTTGCTGGTACACGCCATTGCTGACTCCTATCATGACGCTGGCGTTGTCTGTTCCTATGCTGACCAGGTTGCGCACGTTCAGTCTGAACTCTTCAAGAACGTGCTTGATAGCCTCAACGATCACGTTGGCGGTGCACGTCTCCAGGACACACAGTGAAAGGAAACTGGTCACAATTTTTGTCTTCTCTGCGCTGTAGTAGATGATGGCAACGAACAAAAACTTGGTGACACTGATGTCCGTGGACTCGTCAATAATGATGCTGAACTTGCCCTCAGCAACGTCTGCAGCAAGGTCACTCTTAAAGTGCGGGTACAGCACGTACTTCAGCAACGATGCGCATTTGGCGCGCTTCATGCGGTAGCCCCTTGCTGTGATGCTGTCAGAGAACGACTTCTTGATCACACCAGATAGGTGATCGGCAGTGACAATGCTGCAATGCTCAGCAACAAAAAGGGCCACTGTACCTTCAGCCGCACTTGAAGAAGGGGTCACAGCTCTCGCAAAGCTGAGCTGGGACGCGTTGATGAAACACGCGCGGCGGTTTTGTGTTTCTCAGTCAGTCCGTGCTTCCCGAGATCGGAGTACTTGGTTTCAAGTTCGCATCTGGAGTATTTGCATTCGGCAACTTTAGTACCGTCACTCTTGGTCTTGAAAACCAGCCAGCTGCTTAGCATGGGGTCTTTGAGTCATTCATCTCTGAATTTCTGACTGTACTTCACTTTCGGCATCTTAGTGTCGAAACATAAAGCTAAACCATCCAAACAGACCAGCTGCGTAACTGCCGTCTTCCTTGGCTTATCAGAGATCACTATCGTTGGCTTTACTTCTGACAGATGGCGACGGCGTGGAGGATCTGAGCGGAGAGATTCGGAGAGAATCGGCGTTGCCCGCCGAAACAGATGTACAGACGGTCGACAGGTTGGCGCCTTCCCCGGCTTCGAGGTCGGCTTGCATGCTCAGTGTTTGTAGTCTAGAGAACGCCACGGAGACTCGTGTTTCGTGCATGTGCGCTTGGCGGCAAGCTTTCGCAGTATCGGCTTGCGGCCGGAAGGCCGGAATCACTGTGGCTCCGTCTGCACGCAGCTCGCTTTACATCCCCCCCCACACACACACACGCACACGCACTCATTTTCAGATATTCCAGAAGCCTGGGCACACGGCTGCCCGCCACTGAGACGCCCGTCTGCCAGCAGCTCAAATGACAGTTATACGTGAGGAGCTTCCCCTACAGGCAAAGAAAGCAATGCCTCGTAAAGATCGGCCAACAAGGGCCTGGAAAAAATTCCTCGCAAGCTCCTCCACCAAGGTGTACGTAGACTGAGTCACCCAGAGGCACGAGACAGAAAGAACCGCTGGCGCCAACGGTGGCGGCGGATTATCAAGTGGCAGCTTGTACCCTCGGTTCGCAGGACGCTGCGGGCCACTTCTTTCCTTACATACCCTAACGATAGAAGGTCTACTGAAAGGAAACTCCGGTTTCAAGTGGTCAAAATCTTCGGTTTCCTAACCGTCGGCGAGAGGACGAGGATCACTCATCACATGCTGGTAGAAGAGTTGAAATTCCACCGTTCTCACGGGGCCTCCAAAATTGACTTCCGTGTGGTGTTGAAACTCTGGCATGAGACAATATGGTTCGATGACGTGGACATTCCCCCTTTCCACGGACCGAGTGGCCGTGTGCATCAGCCCCGCCTCATGTCGTGGGCGGTACATCAATGTAGTTAACTGCCCACCTCATTGGATAACTTTCGCGGAGCAAAATTCCCTAGCCAGGAATATCGGTAATACGAACTCTAATTAAACGACTGTATTTGTATTATTCTTGTATACTTCCTCTCGACTGCCACCATGTAAAATGAAACTACCGTACAGTTTCCCCCGAAACCATTATCTCGAGTCTCTAGTCGGACAGCATGCCGAGCCGGGACTTGCAGCCCTGAACGAGCCAGACAACACAAAGGCCCCTCATATCTACTAGCCTCAAAAGGCTGCCGAAGAATAGAGAGCCGACGTAAAGGCGTCACCGGCCAACTGAAGACCTCTTTGTTGCATTATCACTCGCTATGGCGACCTCCAAATCTACAGTAAATTGAGTTGTAACCATGTATCAAAATACTACTGCATGAACAAATTATAGTACATCCAGTGACTTCACGTTTACTAAATTGTTTACCGAAACAGTATAATAAATGGGGTGGTAGTCTATGTGGGCCCACACAAAATAAGTAAAAAATGAGGATTGAATGAATCTGGTGGAACAAATAAGCTTCAAGGAGTCTGTAGTTGGGATTATGCGTCATGGAACTGACAGCGTCTTACTAAATATCTAAATCTAGAGGCATAAAGCAAGCATATGAAAGAACTTGTTCTCCAGGAACCCCCAGGAGAACTTGCTAGGGCAACTTGGAGAAATATCTTCCAAAATCCCCGTTTGTTCTTGCGCCAGCTTTACTGCGTGTGTTGGAGCCACTGTGAGCTATAAAGCACTTTCTCTGCAGTTAAAATTGCTCACAGGGAAGGAAGAAATGGTCGGTTAAACAAAGCACTGGGAAACACTGTTGCGCATTCACAGTATGAATGAGCGTCTAAAGTGCAATCACAAGCTCCTGTAGTTGCTGGTAGTCCACAATGCAGGCGACAGCGGCAGAAACACCGAAGCACTTAAAACGTGCACTTGGCACTTTAAAAAATTGCTCATTTGCACGCTTCAAAAATTGCGCACTTAAAATATTGCTCACCTACGCTACCGACCAAACGATATCCATGGCGGCTGAGGTGGGGAATCTCCACGGCCGGGAAGAATGGCTGCACATGTTGCTGTGGATTCAGGCGAATGCGGCGCCGAGAGGTGCACGGTAGCCCTGTGCAACGACCGCTTAGGTGCACCGTACGCAGCTCACTTGTCTACAGCTTTTCTTTTGGGAGATTCGACTGAGGTCACTCACCGCACATAAGCCGCTAACAAACTAAAGGCAGCTTTTGACTGCTTTCGTTGCAGTAATGCCGGTTACACTGCAAGTTTGGTTGTAGGTCCCAGCTAAAGGTGAAGATGAATACGGCTCATATGAAAACCAAGACCATTCTATTCCCATTTCCTTCGAGGCCAAAGGCGCCCAATTCCCGTTCCAATCGTCCCACCATTGCCCTCATTTCATTCCTGTTCTATTCCGGTACCTCGAAAGGATGGAATGGTTCGGGTGTTTTTCCGATTCCGGTGTGGTAACTCCGCAACACTGATAGGTGCCCGGACATGAAGGTATCCTTCCAGTAAGAAGGCGGGCTCATTAGTGGAGCGAATGAGCCCGCCTTAGCTGAGACCACGGTGTAAGATATACTTTTAGGTGTGGACACAGCGGCCCAAAAATATGTCAAATATAGTTGGTGGCGCCGTGGCGCCGCGCGTGGACCCTTGATTGAAAGGACATCTGGTGGCAGAACTCTTAACTAAGCTTCAAAGTGAGCGAGGCATCAAGTGACTTGAACAACGACTGTCCAAAGCCAGGTGATTCGCAGGCAAGAGCGGCATGCGTGTAAAACAAAATTGTTTGAGCTCACCGTGTGAGCTCACACAACGCAATCTTAACGCGCAATTTATTACATTGTTTAAAGAGCTGCGAGATTTCGGGCGTCCTAAGTTTATTAAGACGCGCGCGTATCTCCTTAGAACATTGGGCACCGGCAGTGAGTTTTACAACATCGATTCATCTCCGCTGGTTCGTGCATGGACTTACCCCAGTTGTGCAACGTCATTTACGACGAAGAAACATCAGCGTACTCGCCGCCAGTTTATTCCATTTCACAAACTGCCTACTTTCCTTGTATGTCGGGACGTTGTTGCGGCAGCGGACGCTTTCTTTTGCCGCTGTTTGTACGGAGTAGCTTGGGGGGGCTGTAGCCAACGGTAAAGTCGACGGCACTGCATCGTTTGCGAGCGCGCACCTCTTCGACATTCAGTAGTACATCCCCTCAAAGCATCAAAAGAACCCTTTCCCGCAACCGCACTCTCAGAAAAATGCTGATCGCAAGTAGCATCATTTTCTGCTGGGGATGGCCGCAGAGCACGCATTCATTCGTTTAAGATCACAGGTAACGTTAATTACTGTCACGTTTCCTTGCCATCCGTTGCAGTACGTACTCAATAAAACATTTGTACCCTATTTTTCCTTTGCGCAAGCATAAAAAGCGCAGCATAAAATCTCATTTCTGTGAGCGCTCAACGGCTACCGCGGCACACATTCCCTTCGGTTTAGTGTTTAAACCTTCTTTCGATTGTTGCTGACTCAAAACCCATGCTTAGAACACGTTGAAACACTGGGGCGAGCGGAAAGGCTTCCGCACGGCTTTCTTCAAATTATCGTCTGCACACCCGGCCGGCGGAACCAGCCAAGCTGCGGCGAGCAGAAATCGAGCAGACGACCGGTTACGGAAGCTGCCGAGAAGGACCGACAAGGAGCCGAAGGGATCCGAACACCTCCGAGTGTGCGGCGCTCGGGCAGCTTCTTCTCTCTGCCGCTGGTGGGCGCTGCAATCAACGGTCTCAGCGGCGCCAGTTTGGCGACTTTATCAATACGAAGAGCACACGTTCTTTTTGTAAGCTGTGTCCTCACCTAATAATATATCTTACACCGTGGCTGAGACAGAGCCTTAGGTGAGACAGAGAAGGCTCTTTATTGAAAAAGCAGAGACGTTTGCCAGTGTTTACAGTCGCCTACATACATGCTTCTCTGCTGATGTATGGGGATGGGGAAAGAAAAGGCCTAAGAAAGAGCTGGGCAAGATGGAAAAAGGAAAAAAAAAAAGCTGTTGTGGACTTTGCGCGATAACGAATTTTCCCAAACCTCGATTTTGGTCTGAGCTTAGACAACATATTTTACAATTTTGAAATTAGGCCGATGAAATTAGGCCGATTTTGCAATTTTCAAGCTTTTGGAGCAGCCTAGCGCAGGAAAACAAATTTGTATCAACACTGCTCTATATGCGCAGCTGTCTCACCCCTGCTTCTAGAATAACAACTGTTGCGCTTTTTTTGTTCAACATTCATACTGCCATAACCTACACTTGATGAGATTGAGTAATGCAGCACTGTTAAACTTCCTCATCCATAAGTTGCTAGTAAAACTTAGTCCTTTTAATGCACACCCTTGCTTTCCTTTTCATCGTTTTTCTTGGGACGTTCAAGCGAGACTGCAGCTTCAACGTCTACATTGCAGCTGAAAACGAAGGGCGGTTCCTGGAAGTGAGGTCTCTCGACTTGACGCACAATCACCCTGTTGACAAGGAACTTTTCAGACACCTACCACAACCGAGAAGACTGGCACCAGATCTTCTAGCTAAGGCTCGCGAAATGCTGAAGTTGAAGGCCAACAAGGTGATGGTGAGAGAGCAAATGGAAAGGGAGAGCGGCGGTGCTGTACTTCTCAAGGATCTCTCAAATATTGCCGCGAAAGAAAAATTGTTGAAACCAAGGAACAACTTGCCTGAAGTTGTACGCATGCTGAAAGAAACCCATCAGGCAACAGTTCGTTTGCTCACTGATGAAAACAGCGACCTCCAAGCTGTTTACTTTCAAGACAAATAAATGAAGAAATCAGTTCATTGCTGGCTTGAAGTAATATTCATCGACGCAACCTACAAGTTGCTTGAGACAAGAATGTCGTGCTTTCTGGTCATCATTGAAAATAGTAATGGTGAAAGTGAGATTGTCGCTGTTGGGTTGTTTGCAGCTGAAGATGCCCATACTCTTCGCTGGTTTTTTGAGGTGTTCAAAGATTTGAACCCCAAATGGGACTCTAGAGGGTGACCATGCCAGACAAAGATGTGAAGGAAAGACCCGTCATAAGAGAGCTTTTTCTATTATCGGAACTTCGCATATGTGCTTTCCATGTTCAGAAAAGTAAGCATGCAGAAGTTGGGAATTTCAGAAAATGAGCAGGAAACTGCATTAGACATTTTGCAGCAGATGGTCTACCCAAAAAGTGAAGATGCCTACACTGAGCTCTTCGCCTTGCTCCAGAAAGCAGCGGCACCTGGAGTAGTGGATTTTTTTACTACAAACTGGCACACCATTCATGCAGAATGGATAATGGAGCACTCTATCGAACTACGAGACAACTTACCGGTTGCTTCACGACCCTACAGATGTTCTCCAGCGGATCGTAAATTAATGAAAGAGCAAGTCAACGAATACTTAAAGAAAGACATCGTTCGTCCAAGCGAAAGCGAGTATGCCGCACCGACGATTGTGGTTGACCAACCGAAGCACCCGACCACACCTCGACGCATGGTGCACGACTACAGAAAGCTAAACGAGAAGACCATAAACCCAACATATCCGATGCCTGTGATGGCAGACGTCATCTTTGATATCACCGCGGACAAAGCGCAGTACTTCACGGTCATGGATGTAAAGGCTGCCTTCTTGACAGTTCGAGTGAAGGAGGACGACGTGTACAAATCAGCATTTGTCACCCCAGATGGGAAGTACGAATATCTCAGGATGGCATTCGGTTTCTGCAAAGCACCACAAACAATGCAGAAAATAATGCGCCACACATTTGACCGTCTACCATGTACAGCGACCTACATGAATGATGTTGGTCAAGGTGCACGCACGATTCAAGAAGCTTTGGAACTTCTAGAAGAAGCTTTAGCTCGAAGCAGGATCAATGGACTCAAGATGGACATCCGTAAATGCCAGTTCATACGCAGCAGCATCAGCTTTCATGGCTACGCGATCTCACTGGAAGGCTGAATTCCAAACGGTTCACGCATCGCAGCCATTGATAAGTTTGAGCCGCACGTCAACACTACGAAGCTATACTCCTTCTTGCAATTTGCGAGCCACTATCGCAAATTTATTCAGAACTTCTCGAAAATCACATGACCTCTACGGAATCTGGTTTCGGAACAGGCTGAATTTCAGTGGACTTCAGAACACGAAAGCATCGTTGACAACCTCAAAAGCATGCTGAGGAGTCCCCCAATTTCGTCGTTTTGTCCCGAATGTCAGACACAAGTCCACGTCAACGCCTGCCAAACAAGACTGTGAGCTGTACTGACTCAGCTCCAAGACGGAAAGGAACGAGTGATCGAGTATGCAAGCAAAGCGCTCAACGAACACGACTCTAAGCTTCATTCCAACCTACTGGAATGCATGGCGCTGCACTGGGCTCTAACAGAGACATTCGCTTTGTATCTACAAGGAGGACCACGGCTCACCGTCTTCACGGACAACTTCAGCGTAACGTACCTCATGGAGAAGGGAGCAATCAATCGACAATTTGCTCGCTGGATGCTCGACTTAGCCAACTACACGTTCGACGTGTTGCATCGCCCAGGCCCGACACCGCCGCAGAAGCCTTATCACGCCAGACAGAAACAGAAAAAATGTGAGACATTCTCGAAACGGAGAGTGCGAGAGGCTACGTACTTCAATTCGTCATCACCGGTAATCACGAGACGCTGCGGAAATTCCAAGCTTTGGATGTGGACCGCCGCAGGTTCACGGAGGACAGCTGGAGACGAGACAGCGCTTTCAAGATGGACGACGGCATTCTGACCAAAGAAATCGTCAACAAAGGGGGTTCATCGAAGAAAATTATTGTACCGGGGGCTCTGCGCGACACTGTCATGAAGATTTTCCACGACAGTAACGGACATCTCGGCGCAACGAAAACGAAGCACCTCATGGAACGCAAATATTGGTGGCCTTCCATGTCAAAGGATGTCAAGACATACGTGCAGTCCTGTCATACCTGCCAGACTATAAACGCAAGAACAAAACGAAATCAAGGCGGCCTCGACCAACTAAAAATTCCGAACGACCCGAACACTGTTATCTCCTTGGATCAGCTGGGTCCAATTAATGACAGCGAAGACGAGGGTTACGTCTTGGTATGCATCGATCACGCGACACTCTATATGGATGCAATAGCAGTGCCAAATACGGCATCGACATACTACATAGATTATCTACTCAACAGATGGATTCCACGTTTCGGCGTCCCAGAGGTAATTATCACCGACCAAGCCAGAAGATTTGTGAACAAGAAGACCGCTTCGCTTCACAAATGATTCGGCATCGAACACGTCAACACGCTACTTTACTGGCCTCAGGCCAACGGTCTCGTCGAAAGAATGGTGGCAACATTAAAGCAAGTTCTCAGAAAGCTGCTCAATGAGACGTGCGACTGGGATCGTATGCTTGCAGGCAGCAGCGTTTGCCGTCAATGTTGCAAAGACACAGCAGTCAGGGTACAGCGCATTCTGGCTTATGCACGGATACCAGCCGAGACTACCCGGTGAGCTGAACATTGGCTCCGTCAGAAAGGACATTGAAGACTCGGTACGTCTTCACGAGCTTGCGATGGCACGCAAAGAAGCTAAAGAAAACTTACAGAAGAGCCAAGCATACTCTACGAGACGAAACAACGCGAGAAGGGATCTCCCGAATTTCAAATTTAGTTGTTGTGTTCTACTGGAGCCCGAAAAGTGGACACTCGACCCACGATATGACGGTCCCTACGAAATCACGGACCTTGCTGGCGAAAACCTGGTGCGCGTCAAGAGAATGGGAAACCTCGGAGGCCCAAGTGATAAAACTGTCAACGTGGAACAGTTGCGTCCATTTTACGAGCGCATCAATTACCCCACAGAGCTCGCGGATAGCTCCATCGGGTGCTAACTGGGTGAAGGACCTGGGGACGGATCCTTCTAAATGGGAGGTCGTGTCAAGGGCTACGAAGAATTCGCTGGGGGCCGACGAACGAAAGGAAAAGAAGTACGAACGGAAAGCGGAGAAGACGGCCCTGCAGCGTAAACGACACCGCCACAACTTACGCCCGGAGCAAGCGCAGAAACGTTTGCAAGACCACGGCGCCTCATGGCGAGACCTTAAATTACGCCAACCACTTCCCCGAGACGCCGCCAGTGTTTATACGTACCATCACCTGGCCACGAGACGGCGCCAGCGTTTATACATGTGTGCGTGTGGCTCGGATTAGAGCACTGCACGGGCCCGGGCCCGAAGTCGATTATCGGCAGGCCCGGGTCGGGCCCGGGCTCAGTGCCGCGGGCGCACTGATGTTAGTTTCTTGATGTTAGTTGGACACATTGTTTTAAAAACGTGTTTTGCCTGGTCTGATAGTCACTATACTGTAATTTTAATAACATTTCAAGTACTGCATCAAGATTTTATATTTTGGTGTAAACATAAAAGATAAGGTTACAAGGAATGCCCTAGCGGGGAAGGAATTAATTAAGACACCCTGGAACTTTGCACCTATGTCTATGTACGTCTGTTTTAGATGTCGAACCAATCTAAATGCGGATGCCATGGCTGGAAATCAAACTCGCGTGCTAGAGAAGCACCATCGCTTAACAACCACCGCAAGAAAAATATTTCAACGCACGCACACACTCGTGGATTCAAATGGGGAGCAAGAAATTTCACCAATACCAACTTGTGACCGAGATAACCACGTGAAGTTGCCAAGAGTCTGGTCATCATAGGTGATGGTGTCTCGTATAAGAATACGAGCTATTATTACGCTGATGTGTAAGCTAAACTACGTGCACTTTTAAACCCTTATTTTTTGCGTTTCAATTCAGGACGTGCCTGTACAGACTAGATGCACTGTCTGACTTCCCGCTACGAAGACAATGAACCAAATATAATAAACAAATTTTCTTCAGCGTCTAAGACCGGGCCTGGTCACACACACGCGAGCCCTCCCTAGGCTCAAAAATAAATGACCAGGCCCGGGCCGGGCTTGAGACGACGGGCCCTCGCTGGGCCCGGGCTAGGCTCACTTATGAGTGCCCGTGCCCGGGTCGGGCTCGGGCTTCTCAAAGCGGGCTCGGGCCGGGCTCGGGCCTTAAAATCAGGCCCGTGCAGTGCTCTAGCTCGGATTTCGGAATCTCTATTGTGAGGGTGAACTTCGTGCGCAGAGGGTCGCCCCACCGCCGCGCAACACGACGGACGTTCTCAGTGCTATTTCTCCGATCCTATAACGCAATGTAATAAGTTTTCCTGTCATTAAACAGTTTAATCTCTTTCCAAGACAAGTCCTTACTAAAACGGCCTCACTCTGACACAGTCACTCTGTGCAGCTCCTCTATGCGAACATATTTTATCCCAGCAGACGTTTTGGGTGCATCACTCGCAGTATTCGCGAACGTTTGAGGTGCACGATTCCTCTTAGCTGTTCGATAAAAATTAAGGCTCGCGGCGTTTAATGCTTTTTCGACATGAAAAATACAGTGAATTAGAAAATGAACACATGCTAGTCTCGATAAACTTGTTAAACTAGCCACCAAACGCAAGAGAACGCACAATAAAGCGCAAAGGGCGCTCATATCACGAACTCCACCGGAACAGACACGCGGAATGCACATCTGCTAGTAGCGATCAACTTGCTAAAATAGCAACCAAATCTCAGAGCACGCCCACTAGAACACAACTGTTAACAGCGCGAACATCACCAACTGCGACGCACAAGCAGATGCGGGAATATGCAATAATGTTTTCTTAACGCTGAAAACAGAAAAATGCATCGGCATGCCCTTCCCCGCCGCGTATGCACTGTGGCATGTGGGCTAAACAGCACATTGGTTCACGCAAGTAACTAAAAATACCAACAAAACCCCACATAAAACGGATTTCGATCGAACGAGCGCGGGCAACGCGATAAACTCGCGCTCCACAAAACAGAGAGCTCACCGAGGCTTTCCGTGAGCTCACGCCGCGCGCACGTGCACAATCAAGCCCCGATTAGAAGCAATCAGCCTGATATGTCTGCCAAGGGCGTCTTTCCTTGCGCCAGCACGCAATTGACAACTCCTTCAAGCACTCTATGTCAACTAAAAACTAAAAAAGAAGTAGTAGCTCACCTCTTTCCGCACGTTTGCAGCATTCACACGTTTTCTTCAAGGAGCCTTTTATGGCGGTACACCGTACGGCACGCAACAACCGACAACGCCGCTCCATCCGCACTCGCTTTGCCAACTTCATGGCCGTGGTAGCTCACCGGTACGGCTACTTTTTGCTGTCACTGTGCTTAAATTAATCCCATTGTACTAGTGCGATGAAGCTGTTTTGTCAATCGCGCGCTCCACCAGGGATACCTACGATTTCTTGACGAGAAACGAGTTGGTTGGCCTACTTCCGCAGAACAAATCCTCCCTGTTCTGTGGCAGAACAAAGCGGAGGCATTAGCGACAGCAGCGCCATCCTGTGTATCGTAGCAGCACCAAGTTTTGGTTGCGGCGAAGCGCGAAATTCAAATTCCACTTCTCTTTTCTTTTTTTTTTTTTTTAATGCAAGAGGCGTGAGAACCTTGTTTTACAAAAAACAGACGTTGTGGTCATTGTCCGCCACAGAAAATTGCAGCTAGCTGCTGTCACGCGAAAATAAAAAAAAAACGTAGGGTTATAGCAAATTCGAATTGTAGTGCTGTGAACATAGAAGGAGTAATGGTTCCTGACTTTCGCGAACGCAACACGTCCCATAACACCTAGCAGTAAACCGGAGAACGGCTGGTGGTTTGCCTTTAGACGCGCACAGTAAAACAACTAGCGAAGCAGTGGGGGAAATATGGCCTGGCCGTGACTGGAAGTTGGACAAGCTGAGGGAACAAAACGTTTTGAGGGCAGAACAGTGGGGCCGCGTGAGTGTACAGCTGAAGTGGTACGCACTACTACATGAAAAGGAAGGATACGCAGTCGATAAGAAAGACCAGAGGGCTAACGATAAAATATATAAAGGTCAGCGCCTCAGGGGAGGTGAGGTAAGATATGGCAATGCAGACATAAACAAATAAATGGAGTAAAAATGAAATCGAAAGAATGGCTAGAGCTGTACAGGGCAGAGAAATATTTTATCAGCAAGTGAAATCTCTATGTTAACTTTAAGAAAAGTGCTTTGCCTTTTGGCCCAGGGCGGCTTGCTTGAGAGTGAAGACCACGCGGGGGGATTAGTAAAGCCAGAGTGACGGGGGCATGGGTGACGTGCGAAAAGTAAATGGGAAAAATTCCGGACATTTTGTTTTAATGTGGCTGTACGTATACAAATTCATATGATGTAAATATTCGGCTTCCCCAAGCGCTATAGGGTTTAAAGGTATACACAGCAAGTACACTACAGGGATGGCGAGGTAACGATTAGGAATTAAAATGCTGGTGCAGGAAAATCACGCAGAAAGGGCAATATAACATACGTAGAACAGCTACACCCTCTAAGAGGCAAAATAAATTTAAACTGCCGTTTAGAGGAGCCAAAAATTAATTTCAAACATTAGCTTCCTTTGTGCGATGGCACACGTAATCACCCCTGTGTATTAAGGTGATACCATTGTCAGTCAATGAATCAATTAAGAAACTTGAACCCGTTTCTCCAGGCTAGGATCCCTGGGCGTTACACTTACCACCACGCAGTCTCCGCACGTGGGAAGCTGCGGAACAAAAGTTAGAACAGTGCGTCCCACGTGTCCCTTTGCAAAATGGCCAAATCGTTGGCGGAAAATCAGCAAGCCACTGTGGCAACACTGTGCACCCGCTGCGCCGCCATTAGAAAGGAAGCGAAAAGGCTGCGAGCACAGTGTTTCTGTGGGGTAGCTACCGTCCACCGTCCACGTAATTTCATACGCGTCGTGGGGCAACAGACTCGTGCAAAACATGCAACCGCAACGGCGTTGCTACGACCTGCTTCCTTTCTAATGGCGTCGTCGCCTTCACAACCAGTGTTACCACCGCTGAATTCTCAGTGTTGTCCGCCTTTTTGCAAAGGGTCTATTCACGTGGAACGTGCCACGTGGCTCGCGTGCCGTGACGTCCATACGTTACGGCACGCGAGTAGAACAGGAACACCACAGCAACGCAGAACTGTAATTCTGAGGAAGCTGCGGCAATGTTCCCAGCCTGCCTGTTAAATTGATTCACCCGAAAAAAAAAAACGAAGAGACGAAAGCGAACAAAGAAACGCAAACACGGTGTGCCAGTAAATGATCCTGTCGGAGTAAATCGTGCCATCAGAAGTCTGATTAGTAGCACCACGCTTTCGCCTTCGAAGCATGTATAAGCAAACTTTGGTTTCCGAGTAGTTTAGTTCATGGTGAATTTTTTGTTGTTGTTGCTGTTGTTGCTGCGCTGTAGAATTTCGTGCCGCAACAAAAGGAAAGAAAGCACACACAAGAACTGTTAAAATAATTATTTTGCTATTCAACAACTACTATTACTTCCAGGTGAAAATATATGTTTTTTTCTAGCTGGATTATTGAACCAGAAATTTTTTCTAGCTAGAAAAGGCAAATTTCTAGCTAGAAATAGCAGATTTCTAGCTAGAAACAGCAGAATTTCTAGCTAAAAATTCAGTTTGTAGTTCATTTCTAGCTGGATTGAGATTTACTTCTAGCTAGCATTTGTCTGTCCATCTAGAGGGAAAAAACCGCAAGCTGGAAATAATCGTTCTAGCTAGACAAGAATTTTCTAGTTAGAAAGTTGTCGATCCCAGCTAGAATCTAATAATCTAGTCAGAAATGAAGCTGGAAATTATGATTTCTTGCTAGAAATGCTCTTTCCATTTTCACGGGGCTGTTACTGACGCATGTTTTACTTCAGTAACAATCTGGGCTACCCCTCTTTCTGAATGAAGCTCCTTCTAAGCAAATGAGAAGGAAAAAAACGCGGACTGGGCCGGCATCTAAACCGGGCCCACTCGTTTCCGAATTAGATGCCTTATACCAGGGGGTCGGCAAACTTTTGAAGTGGAGGACCGAGTTGCATGAAGCCGACACGGCGGAGGGCCGGGAAAAAAAAAAGTCCCTGCGTTTTTGCAGGAACGCTTTGCAGGGAAAGAGAAAAAAAATCAGCGAGTTGACTTACATTTCACAATAATTGTCAATAATCTGGCTAAGTGTGAAGATGGGGGAAAATGCGCACTGGAAGCAATCAATTCTCTGTTCTTGCCTCCCGTCTAACCTAGCTATTCGAGGCCAAAAACGGCGTGTCGGTCTTCAGACAGCAAGTGACAAAATGAGGGGTTGGGGGTACTGCCTACGTTCTGGGGGCCTTATATTACTGCTCCACGGTGGAGTATTATGCGGCCCCCATAATACTGCGCCGCGGGAGTTGCCGACCCTTGCCTTGTACGGCCTACAGGATGTCTTGTATAAGCAAAGCATTGGACGTGATGTCTGCACAGTGCGTTTTCTACAGGTGACTCCGCCCGTGGTCATGAGCGGTAACGTTGAAATTGCTCAAACCCAATATTTTGACGTTGCAAAGATTTGATGGGAGAAAATATGCTTTTGCATGATATTCAGTCGATAGCGCACCCAAACCATCGGTAATTTCAAATTTCTCTCTGGTGGTTGGGGTCAGCACTAATAATCTGTCCAAGGTACTGATATTATTTTACTTCATCTAGCGTTGCGTTCCCTAAGCTGGAGAGGACGTTTTTGACATGCTTATTCCTCATTACTTTGAATTTGTTCATATTTATTTTTGGCCCCACGGCCGTGCTTTCTGGTTGTAGTGCTGATTGTTCTGATTGGACAGCACTGGGCAGGCACTCCCAAATAAAGAAAAGTAAGCTACCTCTCTCACTCAAAAGAAAAATCTACAACCAGTGCATACTGCCGGACATGACATATGGAGCTGAAACTTGGCTGGAAAGCAAACTTAGGTCGGCTCAACGGGCCATGGAACGAATAATGTTATACTCGGTTACAACTCAAGAACGGCACCACCTCATGTAGTGTATCACTCCGTTAAAGCGCCGGACCCGTGACGTCAGTACGCGCGCGTTTTGAAAGGGGTTTGCTATGAATGCGTGATAGCGTCTGCCTTGTCTCACGCAGTTTGTTTGTCGTCACTGGAGTCGTTTATAAGCATATTTAGTCCAAAAAATGACGGGAACGGCTTACGCCATGTTCAAAATATCCCCAGTAACGCCCTACTTGCGCCGCGCGGGGAAACACCCGGCTAAGCTGATAAGCCCACAGCGGCAACTTCCGGTGCCGTTCTTAAGTTGTCACCGAGATAGCTATAACAATCAGGGAAAGGAAACGAGCTATCTGGATTAGAGAACAAACTAGAGTAGAAGATATCATAGTTCAAATAAAGGAAAAAGAAATGAACTTTGGCTGGTCATGTGGTGAGACGACCCGACAACCGGTGGACAATTAGGGTAACAGAGTGGATACCGAGAGATTGGTCTAGAAGAAGGGGAAGGCCAGTAATCCGTTGGAGGGATGAAATAAAGAAATTGGGGGGAAAACTGTGGACTCGAGCAGCGCAGGACAGGAGCGGTTAGAGGTCAATGAAAGAGGTCTTCGTCCTGCAGTGGACCTGAGTGGGCTGCTGCTGATGACGATGATGTTATACCGTCTATGTATTAGCAAATATGTTTGAACGTGACACCTGTCTAAATCACTGCCAGAAGAAAAACATCCCTAGGCTTCAGCAGGAAGCTTGGATGACACATGGCGGATGACAGTTGACTTGCAAGCAGGGAGCACAGTTCTTCAATGGGTGCTGGCAACAATCACTCAGCGTCTTCGTTCAATATCTAAGGATATTTAACTTTGGTGTGAATACGTTTCACTGCTCCGAGTTGTCCGATTGTTTCTGTAGGAGAGCTATAATAGACGAATGTCAAGACTTTATGAAGACGTGCAGTCGGAACACATGACTAAAGGAGGCGCTGTGTGGCAACGCCTTCGTGCAGAGCTTCGTTTCAAACATTTTCTCAGCCTGCGTCTCACCATTACGCCTAATGTGGCGACGCGCAGCCGAAAAAAAAAAAGGCTCCAATCCATGCTGTGAAGGTGACTAGAAAACATAGCGTTAAACGACACCCACAACAATTGCCCATGCGGCGTCACTTGAATTCACATACGTGGCTCTACAAAGAGTGAAATCAGACATTCTGCCAGTCATTACCTGGAATTCGCGGGGGCGGTGTCCCGAACGCAGCAGCGTCGGCCACAGCCGGGCAAAAGCGGCGGACACCGCCGCCGTAGCCCGGCCGTGCGTCGGCATAAAGAAAACGGAGAGGAGCGTCTTTCGAAGGGTGAGACAGCGGAACTTAGCCATCCTGATGTGCTAGCTCGGGGCTACACCACTGCGCAACACAAGAGCATACACAGAAACAATTCGGCATGTGAGCGCTGTGAATTCCATTTATGCCGAATAAAGCTAGTTTAGTAAGTTTGAGAATTACGAGAAAGCTGAGGGAACTTTTATAATCGCTATTTATCAGAACCGGTTGATCCTTTCGCCTTTTGTATCCCTTCAAACACTGTACATTTTGTTTTCCCGCCCTGCAAACCAATCCTTAACGTATGTTTGCCGAACGACCACTTAATTCCGTCGGGTCCGGGTTACCCAGGAGGTGCTGTCGAACAAGTTAATCAAGCCGTGCGAAGGAAGCGCGAAATGGACGCGAAGCTGTGTCAAAACAGGCCAAAAACAACCGTCGCTAAAGCAGACGACAAAGCGGTGCCGCCGACGCGCCATCCGGCGAGAAGACACTTCAGCATGAGGAACGCTGGGAAATTCACGGCGCCATCTCTTGTGTGCTCTGGAGTGAAACCCTCCGCCCCCCCTCCCTTCCCCCGCCACCGCCTCCACCCCGTTGGGAGTTTATTGTCCGGCACGCCGCGAAAGACCCGTTGGCTGGTAGAGGTATAAAGCTTTGCTTTAAAACAGCTCAAGGAAGTCATAACTGTCTCACAAACCCTATCAATCGCCCTCGCATTTTTTTTGTCCCTTAGAGTAATCAAAATTAGGGGCCGTATGCTGAGTGCCTCGGCCACTCGATTTGCTCCCTCCACTCGGCGGAGGGGGGGATTCTGCAATGCTTATGCATTGGCAAACTGATTTCGTGGATCTCCGCTACCGGAGGCTCGAACGGAGGAGGGAATCCAAATACCAGGTTAGAAGTCCTTGTAAAGAAGGGGCTGAAACAGTGTACTTGGCTTTTGACTGCAGCGCACGGACACCGCTCAACACTGTATAATATCCCATACTTTTCCAAATAAATGAAGCCTGTGAGGCTGGATTGGTTAATCGTACGACCACTTATGTCACTGCGAAAAGAGATGACAGGCATTATATATTGCTACCAGATAAAAGAATGTTTTCGGTCGGCTGCAGAATAGACTGTTGAGACTTCGTAATGCCTGTGCTCCGCGGAACCTAAGCAATGCTTATCGTTGTTCCTATTCGTACACTCCCCCTTATTCATACACTCCCCCGAAATCGAATACAATATAATTAATTTGTCTTGTAAGTGTTGATAAGCCCTGGAGACATTACTCGTGATTCCTAGATTAAACAGCTAGGTCAGGGCAGCCTGCCGGAAACGGTCCAACGACAAGGGCATTGATTCAAGGCGCGCCCGCTGCACGGGCGTTACGAGAATAGAAATGGATCCTGTTTGTCTGTTGTAAGGGATGTTCTTCTCCACTATACGGATGATACTGCGGTGCAGGATTCCACCCACGAACACGCCCGTTTTGCGATAATGAGCAGGCTCTGTTCTTATATAATTAAGTATATGCTCTCTTTAGTAGGTTGATTTGCTCGTGGGCGTGAAATATATAAACTGCCTTTTCAAGGGACGATTATTGCGAGGCTCACAGACCTCGCCCCTTTAAGCCCGCACGTTGTAATGTTCTAATCGAAAAAATGCTGGCAAATTTCTACAGTTGCGATGAATTACAAGAACCAAACTATTGGCTTACCTGCATCGGTCCTTGTTAGAGATGTGAAGTGGTTGAAAAAAAAAAAAGAGCATTAAAAAAACCCGCTCTTTTTTAACCATGATCACATTGAAAAAAAAAATACAGAGATTCCCCGGGGCCAAACTTTTTTTATGCGACCAATTATGCAGTAAAACACGTTCCCTGAGAGCAACGCTTGACGTGAAATCGTGCGCAAGATTTTGAGAGCGGAAACTCTGGTGGGACTTTGTGAATGCAAAAGACTGCAAAACACTGATGTGAATGCAAAAAGACGGCAATTATCAATACTTTTTCATTGCTGCATCGTGTTTGCGGAGCCATCATGTTCACCTGCCGTGCGTGCGCATCTGGATAATCCTTATTTCAATTTGGCAGTAGTTTAATCATGGCACAGGGTCATATAAAAATATATTTTCATTATAATAGTTAGCTATTATAATATTACAATAATATATAATATAATATACATACATGTGCTGTAGCACCACACTTGGCTCGGCCCATTCGTCCTTGGTGACCTGGATTCTAATCCCATTCAAACCTAATCAGTGCGTATGTATAGTTTATTTACTTATATTTTCTTAAAGCGGCCGTAATTTGGTTTCATTCGTGTAATCGCCAGCAAGTACGATCACTTTTCGCGTTTGATGAGACATCTGCATTAAGAAGAAACACGGCGAATTTTTCAGATCTTTGCGGGATCGCCTTTCGATTTTTCATGTTTTTGTGAAAGGAACATGAAGAGACCCTTTTTTTTTTTTTTCATGTCTTCAAAATTTCGTGAAAACTTACATCTGTAGTCCGTGTATGGGATTCCTTGTATGGGCTTCATTTTGACATCACAGGGAAGCGGGTTAGGCGGATGGCCGCGGGTGCCAAAAACAATGCCGCTTGGCACGCTCCAACGCAAACTGCGATCCTGAAACGCATATTGATTTCCCCTGGTGGCACCAAAATTTTTGTTATTTGCACAGATTTGTGGATTTCCCGGCAATACATACAGTGAATGCGTGGTTATTTAAAATATAATCGCAATTTGCTTGTGGTCCGTCGCGCGGTCTATTCGAGCCGACAGTTTAGCTCTCGTGGTTTAGGTCGCGGTATCGAAAAGCTCGTCATTAAGTCCTGCTTCAGAACTTTTAATAGAGTTGTATCCTTTGATGAGATTTAGAATCAAGGGTAGAGTGGCATGGTACCAGTAATAAACTTTGTTGTGGAAGCAGACGACTCGCATTTCGGCCTGGGCGGGGACGTCTCTAGTACGGGATGCCCTTTCTGCCAAGCCAGAGCCGGCCACCAGGGTCGGTGCTGGTGAGCTGGGCCTCCCACTGCTCCTCGCATGGTTTGGCAGCGGGCGCATCGTACGTCGGTGCCTGCACACTCGCGCACCATGACGTGGGTATAGGTGGTATTCGTTGAAAAGTTTAGCTGTCAATTTCATCGCTTGGCAACACTGGAAACGGCCACAGACATGGCCGATGTGCCACGGACATGGCGCGGCGTGGGCCACTGCGCCCGCACGACGAAGAAAAAAAAAACGCCGATGTGTGTCGTCTGCTCCGTTTCAACCCGATTCTCAACGGTGGTGTCAACAGAGATATTATTAATCGCACTCACATTGGACTCGAGGCAATACTTTGCGTTCGGTTAGCTAGAGTTTGCAGCGAGCACGGACAAGTACCGCCATCCCGCGGAGCCCGACGTAACGAGTGATGGCGCACTCAAACCGTTGCCTGCATGCGCGCCTCGCCAGTGAATACAAGCAATAGGGTGTCCATACTTTTATTTACCCAGCTGACGCGGCATGGCTGGTCGGTTTTGTGAGGAACGACGTAGAAGATGCGCAATGCTGGTGCATCGCTTCTGACGCAAAAATAACCCGAAGCCGTTATTTGGTGGTAGGAAGAGTCAGTGGCCTGGTGTATTGCCCCGCTACCCCAGAACTTCGGAAGTTTCGGGAAGATCGAGGTTTTACTGGATGCCAACGGCTAGGGGTCGATGTGCTACTGTGAGCAAGTTGTGGGCTTGAATACCGGCCGCGGTGGTTGTTCGCCTCATGGACGAGAAAATAATAGAATCCGCGTGTCACTATTTCGCCGGCCACTAAAGCTCTAAACCCCCCTTGAAAGTATACCGTATCCATTTTCTAAGGTGTCCTAAACACTCACGTGTCGCCCAGGCGTGTAAAATGTCGAGTCGTTTCAGCTTCATTGTGCGTCAGCTCCATAATGAGCACTCGATCCACATTACATTAAAACGTGGGCGGAGTTTCCACAGTTTCCAAACGAAAAAAATACCCGTGAGATTCGAGTTTGTGCGGCTGCGTTTTTTTCCTCCCGGTTCAACGAAGTTAAACAACGCAATTATTCGCGAAATGGTTAGCGCAAGAATAAATCCATAAGCAAGGTGCTGTGCACTGTGGGGACGCGACCTTAGCGCGTTCCCTTTCGTTTGACTTCACTGCACTGCTTGGCGAGACGTCGGCGAGCGGGAACTACCTCCGCGCCGAAGGAGTGTCCTGTGGCTGGTGAGAGCGCGCGGGATGCAAGCGGCGGGATGTTGGAGCTCGGGAAGCGAGGCGACAGGACGCGCCTGGCTGACCTCCTTCCTTCGAGGATCGGGCAAAAAGGAATGTGACAATGGCTGCCAACGGCGTCCCAGAGAGACAAACGCGAGCGCGCTGAGGCGCCCGGAGATGACTGTTGTCGCGGTGAGTCGAACCTCTCGATTCCCTTAAATTGCCCGAGCGAGGAACTAGATCCTCGCCGTCAACCAGCTAGCCTACATGCTCTTTGTATGTTTATTATTCAGTAATAAATGTCAATGAGCGAAAACACGTGTCGCATCCTTTGTTCCTGGGTCCACGGCCCGCCGCGGCTGGCACGGTACAGCGCGCAGTCGCGGGGTGGAAGATAGCTTGGGCGAAACGAGAAGACAAAGACTGATTAGTGTGTCTAGTAGCCAGCTTTGGTATTGCATGGGAAAGTAACTAATCTACTTTTACCCCATCAATCCCACAGCACGTAAGGATGCTCTGCAGATTATTAGCGCCGACATCTGAATTCGGGGTCTTTGGTATTACCGTCGAGAACAAGAGAAGAGGATGCTGACTTCATCCCTCTAGCATCCAACAAAGCTTCCACACGCACGCGCGCACACACACACACACACACGCACACACAGACACACGTACACCAAGCACACATACGCCCCTGCGCGCGCGCGCTCACACAAGCAGACGGGGGGTAACGGTTAGTATTACTTTTTTTATCTTTGAAGCCCGTTGAATCACGCAACTGTCAAATAAAAATCATAGCTACGTACATGGAATGAACATATATGTATAGCCTTCAGGTACACAACGTTTATAGTTTGAAAGGAATAGTTATTCTAAATAACGTAGCTCGCAGTTAGGAAGACTGTAAAGCAAATTTACGAGGCGTTTCCTCCAGACATATTGGTAACGACCCACCAGCGAGGAGTGGGGCGCCTGCCGCCTTCCTTCGTTCTGTCTGCGCTGTTCCCCTTCAAGCAGTGGAAGCGAAAGAACCATATGATGCCTGCGCGGAAATTGTGCGGGCTCATCTTGGGCCTCTCGTGGACCTCATATCTCGCTTCAGCTTCGACCTGAAACCCATCGGTTGAGGTTGGGTTCAAAACATTAAACGTCAACCGCATGTTGCTGCCTCGGACGCCACCTCAGCGTCATTTCAGATAGCGTGGTTGACGTCATTTGTAGGATATGTTCGCCTGTTAAACACCCGCCTTTTGAAGTTGCTTATCTGTGCAACAGAAACAAAACGACCGATTCTTATCGTGAGCCGGCATTCTGTGTAGTCCGCGATAAAAGAAGATCATTCGCAGAAATAATCCGGCAGAATGTTAAAGATAAGCTTAAGCTGATTATCAGGCAAGAACAAACAGAAAGTCACGCAGAAAGAGTTGCAAGACCCCGGCTAGTGTTTCGCCTGTATAGTGGTAGGTACCTGTGCGATTGCAATCTATTGTGTACCCGTCTATATCTAAACCGGTTTCTTGTCTCTGCGAACGCAACAATTACTTCCCTAGCACCGATGAAGAGGTTAATATGCGATATAAATACTCTTGATAGCTACCGCGCCTCATCTATATAGCAGTGCTTACTTTCAAAGCCGACTGGAGGTGCTGGTTGGACATTTCTACACAAGTCGGACGGCACGCATTTTCCGCTTGCACTCAGGTGCCGCGTAACTCATATAAAATGGTGCTTTGCATTGGGGTAACGAACCCCATTTCCCTTGTTGTGGCATGTCTTCCACTTCTGGGAATGGCAGCTCCAGGGGTGAGTAATTTTTTATTCATGCCTACAAATTTTTTTTCGGAAACTGTGACTTCACGGTGGATACTTAGGGTTGACCGAAGTTACGAATCCGCCACTTAACCAGCAAACTTTGGCGTAGTAGAAAAGAAACTTGGTACGGCATGTTATGTCTACCAAAAAAATATTACTACACTTCCATGATAACAACATAGCTTAAAGGGGAACTTTATCAAACTTTTGTTTGTGTTCGAATTGCATAGACAGGCTCAAATAAACATGCTCTCTTACCGTTTATCTGGACGCTAAAGCAGTATTTAATTTATAAAGCCCGAGAGAAAAAAAAAAGCGCAAGGCGATGTTTGCGGCGGGCCGCAACAACTAGCAATGACTCGAAATGACGCGAAACTTGTCTTGCGATGTGCATGGACAATGGTCCAGAAAATTTAAAGACCATGCATGCGTACTTGCATCTGCGTCAATGCCTTTTTTTCCGTAGAAAAACCTTTGTACTACTGGCAACAGGCATATGCGTAGTAATGCCGTTCTCTGGGGTTCATCATTCCCCAGTTGTTCAAACCAGTTTCGGTTCCGATTCGAAACACGGTCATCGCTCCCGACGTCATCTTTGACCGCGTATTGACCATACTTCGGGAACCGCAACGGCGCCCTATTCAGCATGGTGCTGGCTGCATAATAGCCGGAATAAACCTCCTACCACCGCTTATAGCAAGAAAGTATAGTTTAATGCAGTGACGAAGGACCAGCCGAGGCGGATGCAGTCGGTAAACGCCCTTGGGAGTTTGCCTTCTCAACCGGGTCGTAAAAGCTTACGTTTTGACGCGAGGCCGACGGCCGGCTTGATGGGGAAAAGGAGGTCTCTAACACGAGATTCGAAGATGCTCAGTTAGGTGATGCTAGCGTTATTTTCTACATCCGACTAAGCTACGAACATATACATGACAGTAGCAAATAAAAGCTACAAATGCCGAAGTTTACCCCGGCGTTTTACTGCTCTCCTTTATTTTACTGTGTACTCCTTATTTTACTTTTTTGTGTAAAATACCTATAAGGAAGGGCGTCAAGCAAGAAGACACAATCTCTCCAGTGTTATTCACAGCGTGTTTAGATGAAGCATTCAGAGCATTAGATTGGGAACAGGTGGGAGTAAGCGTTAATGGAGAACACCTCAGTAGCCTCAAATTTGCTGATGACGTTGCCTTGCTAAGTAACTCGGGGGACGAATTGCAAAGCATGCTTTCCGCACTGGACAAACAGAGTAGAATCGTGGGCCTGAAAATTAATATGCAGAAAACTAAAGTAATGATCAATAACCTCGGGACAGCACAGCGGTTTGAGATAGGTGGCGAGGCAGTGGAAGTGGTAAGCGAATATATCTACTTAGGCCAATTAGTGAGCCCCGTATCCCGACGATGAGGCAGTCATAATTAGAAAGATAAGAATGGGGTGACATCCATTCTGCAGGCATTCTCAGATAATGAATGCCAAGCCTACCATATGTTTCTGAAGAAGAAAGTGTAGACAGCAGTATATTACCGGTACTAACCTACGGGGCAAAAACTTGGAGGCTCACCAAAAGGGTACAACTTACACTGGGGACGAATTAGCGAGCAATGGAACGGAAGATGATAGGTGTGAAATAAGGGACAAGAAGAGAGCGGACCGGTAAGGGAACAAACATGTGTTAAGGGCACATTAGTAGAAATTAAGAAGATGAAATGGGCGCGGAAGGGCCTGTAATGGGAAGGCAAGGTAACCGTTGGGTAACAGGATGGATCCCTAGAGAAGGCAAGCGTGGCAGGGTGGCGCCAGAAGGTTAGATGGTTAGATGAGATCAAGAAGTTTGCGGGGATAAATTGGTCGAAGTTAGCACAGGACCGGGACAATTGGAGATTAATGGGAGAGGCCTTTGCCCTGCAGTGGGCGTAGATAGGCTAGCTGATGATGATGATGATGATGACCCCGGCATGTCGTACATATCATGTCGTACTTATTGTATTAGAGCACTCCTTGCTGAATGAATGAATTTATTGCAAAGAAAAAAGGAAAAGAAGGTCCACCAGCAGGCGTAATTTCTCACACCTAGGGGTGGACACCGGAACGCCTGCTTGTGTGGGGAGTGAGGGAAAGGAATGTCAGAAAGGTGGATAGAAGAGGCAAAGGAGAGATAGATTCCAATATGTTTTATTTTTTTTATTTGTGAATACCCTCACTGTAATACATTAAAGAGGGGAGTGGGGTAGGAAATACAATAACCACAGGAAGGAGCCGTGTAAACAGAAAAAATGCAACAATATACACTGCACAATGGCTCAAAAACCCGTACATACAGCAACAACAGCAAAAGGGGTCATCAAAGACACGTCGCTTTGCTGAAAATAAGGTTTCACAACGCTATTGTGAACTGCAGCATCAAATAACTCCGTTTGAACTATTGCAGCAATATCACGGTGTAGGTGGTTTCAGTATTTTTATGCTGACGGGATAAATGATTTTGAGAAAGTTGCTGTTTGGCATGAAATTAGGCCTAGCCTACTTCGTGGGAGTGCTCAAGACGTGTAGATACATATGACGGAGGGGTGACAAGAATGTCGTGAGGGATATCCATGATAAAATAGAGTGTATGGAAAAAGGCAGGAGCCGAGCAGATTTAACGTCCGTGTGGTGAGAAATGTGGGCAGTCCCAAGCTGGGGCGCGAATTTCATTGTAGAAACAGCGGATACTCGCTGGTAGTTAGAAAAAAGATATGAAACGCGAACGATTATTTTGTAATCGATTTCTAGCTGATGAATGAGTACTTCTATAATGAGGTACCCATGTCGATGAAGGCAGTACTCACTCCTAAAATTGGGCTTGCGTACAAATGGTTTTGTAAAACAAGTAGCTCGACAGATAAAGGAGAAGAGTGAAATTTTCGTTTGAGATACCCGGGGGGGGAGGCATGCCGATTTTCTGTTAGTGTATGAAATCGTAATGTTTTTTTCCAGGAAAGATACGTGTGGTGTAGACATGAAGGCCCGAGATATTGTATGAATTGGAAAAAAAAAAAAAAAGACGGATTCAGAGAAGAGCAAGTATATCACACCCTGGTTATACGAGGACAAATGATTGTCGAAAGGCGCGAAACAAGCATGAACTTACATTTTTTAACGTTCAGCTTCATCTGCCCCGCGTGCTACACCCGGTGAAAATGGCATTTATGCCACTTTGAAAACCGTGACTGTACGTCGTCATTAGTTGTTATTTCTCGAAAAAAAAAAAACAGTTATCGGCAAATAAATCAATAGAAGAGGAAACACAATTACGTACGTCGTTAATGTAAATAACAAAAAGTAAAGGTCCATGAACTGTACTTCGAGGAACGCCTGATATTACGGGGGAAGGGATGAGCTAACACCGTTAGCTGCGACACATTGTTGGCGATTAGTAAGGAAACGTTCAAGCCAGCTAAACGTTATAAGGTATACAATAAGTTATCTTATCAACTGCTTGTTGATAACCCCGCATAAACTATTCTTTTAGAGTGAAAGCATCTCTTGCTCTCGGCTCCGTCATCCGTCATCCGTCGTCCATCCATCCGCCGGCCCAGGAAGACACCGGCAATACTGCCGCTCCAGGAGCACTTTAAGGGGAAGCGTGCCTGTCTCCTGCCGGCCCAGGAAGACACTGGCAACACTGTAGCTCCAGCATCTCATGGTCGGGGCTATGTACCTCCCTTGTAGTGGCGCCGTCCACACCCCCACTGCGCATGCTCGGCTCATCTCGGGCCGGCCCAGGAAGACACCGGTAACACTGTCGCTCTAGGAGCCATTACAGGGTAAGACACCACCGGGCGTTCAGCAAGTCGAGCATGCGCAGTGGGAGTGTGGACGGCGCAACAACTACAAGGGAGGGACATAGCCCCGTCACATCTAATAAAATTACACCCTCTTCCCGTAGGGGAACCCTGAGTAGTATGCGAAACAGCCATGGGCTCAACGACGAACTGAAAACTAATGGGCACTTGAATCGACCCCGTGTACACGTGATACTACAAACCCGATGGAAGAGATGGAAGAGAAGGCGGCGAGGCGGTGGGCTGCGGGGGCCGAGCGCAAGCGCCGCAAGCGGGCCGACAACCGTGCATTCGCACTTTCACATTCTCCCCCTCGGGGAAATGCGGGGGAATTTTTTTGCACTACTGTACGCACGAGTGCATGCACTCGAAAATACAGTATTCATGAGTATTGTACTCTCGAGTACTGTATACTCACGAGTAGTACTCATGAGTACTGGGTACGAGTACTACTCATAAGTACTGTGTACTCATTAGTAATCATACTCATAAGCACTCATACTCATGAGTACTCATACTCATGAGTACTGTATTCATGAGTACTCATTCTCATGAGTAGTGTACTCATGAGTACTGTACTCACGAGTAGTGGACTTACCCCTGTACTCACTCGTCATCACACTCACTTTTTTCATCTGGGTGTGTACTCACTCATCACCATACTCACTCGTGAGTTTGAGTACAAATGAGTGTACTCACGAGTGAGTACGCCGACCTATGTAAATTAAACCGCGTGGTTTCCGAAGCCTCAGCGTGACCCCCTGACGACGGTACAGAGGGCTCTGCTTGGGTCCGTTATCTCGCTGCGCCGCCTGATTCCGGCAGTCGCATCGACCGTTAAGGAGCTACGACGACAAGGCGAGCTCATAAAGTGCTCTGCACTTAAAAGAAACGCGGGCTACAAAGTTTCGCGGCTATGACGGTAGCGGCACCTGAAGGACGAAATGATAGCGGCTACAATTCGTTCCGGGGCTGCGCAGTGAAATTCCAATAGTAGTGGTCGCGCCGTTTCTTCTTCCGCGACACATACCGCTAGATTAACCTAGGCCCAGAGCTTGTGACGTTATAAGACCGCCCTCGGCAGCGCCGTTTTCCCTTCTATCTTGTCCCTAGACCGTGCGCAAGAATAGGAGCAGGTTCTGCAGGCCCACCGATAGAGGGGCCCTCTATCGGTGGGCCTGCAGAACCTGCAGTGATTTCCCTACACCCGTCCTAGGGGGTGTGTAGACCCCCCTAGTTTTTCTGGACACCCCCCCTTGAATCCCCAAATTTCACTCTTGTCACTCCTTGTATGGACCTTTTTCAGTATCGATCTGCGCATGCGCGGGCTGCCCGTCTGCTATTCTTGGCAGTAGCCTCGGGCAAAATAAACAAAAGTGCGCCCCCCCCCGAGCCTTTTTTTCGACAGCTCGTGGCAAGTTCGGTATGTGCACACAAAAAAGGCTTTCAAAGGAAAGGGACAAAGTGGTTTGAGGCTGACCACGCTGCGAGCACATTGCTACCAGCCAGGGAGTAGCGAAAATGAAAAAAAGTAAAGGAAAAGTGGAGCTTCAACGGCCGCAGATTAGTCACGGAAACTTTCGCCTGCTACCGTGACATGCATAGGAATGGCACGGGTGACGGGTGGGTGCGGGAGCAACTGCAGGACGAGAACATTTTGTGCACGAGTTCTCCGAAAACCCAGATATTTTGGGAGTGACGTTGGGTGCCCAGGGAAAAATGGTCCAATGGAGGCAGCGGAAACGCGAGTATGCAGGACAGTCCCACGGTCGAGGGAAGTTTACCTAACTAGTTAACCTAACCTAATTATTTACCTAATAATTTAACCTAATAATTTAACCTAATTATTTAACTTAATTAATTAACACTTACTATTTAACTAGTGGGATAAAAAAACAGCTTTTATAGTTTATGAACCCACCCCCCCCTCCAGAGCCATTGAGACACCCCCCCTTGATTCGATGCCTGGGGAAACCCCTGTAGAGGGCACAGAGGTCTCGCAAAGTAGGTCTGCGGAAAAGAAACAGAAAGTATGCGGCACATAGTGTTAGAATGCGAGGGTTTCCATCCAAATCTACACGAGGGAAATATTCGGCTTCCAGAAGCCCTAGGATTGAAGGGTAGCACGGAGGGAGTTAACTTCAAAGCTGTCGAGGCGACGAGAAGATTCTGTAACAGAAAAAAAAATAAGTATTTTGTGCCTCATAAGTTCTTTTGTGCCTACCTTAAGAGCAGCTCTAGTATTAAATGAAGAATGTAAAACATAGGATCATTAGTTTCTTTGGTAAGATGACACATCATAACCCGGCTACAAAGAGTTACCACTGACAATGATCATCATCATAATCGTAGGCATCTTCTCCCTCCAGCGAGGGGATGGAGAAGGGGTGGAGCCTGCAGCCGCCTACATTTAGCTGTCGATTCCTTGGCGCGAACCGTAGCTCTGAAGAGCGCCCATTGACGTTCGAGCCGACACAAGAGGACCAAAGCTCCACTTTTTATGCCGATTTCACACTGGGGTGAACTGGGCTTAATTTTTAGGTGCGGAGTACCTTAGGACCGCACAATGTCCGTCCGCGTCCGTGAGCATAGCATTTACAATCGCACGAATCACACGGGCATCGGCAGGATTCGAGCCTGTCTGCTACACCAGACAGAGTTAGTGTCAGTCGTCTTACCCACTGGGCTACGACCGTGACTTAGTACCTGAGAGTCAAACGGCTTACTCCTGCGCCTGTAACGGTTCGGAGTAACTTAGGACCTCGCAATGTCCGTCCGCGTCCATCCGTGCGCACACCACCATCAAGCGAAAATCAAGCGAAATTCGATATATGAGCCGTGAGTTGCAGTTTTCGTTTAGGGAATAATCCAGGTGCAACTCACGGCTCAAATCGAATTACGGTCGGGGCGCAAATCGGATGTCACTCGGGGTGTAACTTGCATGTCATTTCGAGTCCCCGTACTCCATTCTGCCATTTTATTTTTTGTCCTTGCGCACCGTAAAAAACTGGTTATGATCACCTTTGCAAGCAGATAGTACTTCTATGACCCGGGCGCGTTAAAAACAGTTGTGTCTTGGTAGAGTGCGGTATATTTCTTACGAGCAGCAGTCAATCGGCAGAACGCCTGCAGAGAACGCAGCTCCCAACTGCCCGGAGTGATTGCGAGAAAATATGCGATAACGAGATCGGTTTTTTGCAGTAGACTCTAGAGTGGAAAGGCGGCCCTTGTAACCTCGTCATTATCACCGTTTTACATTCTTATTATCATTTCTCACAGTTAGAATAAAGACGCTCTACCCACAAAACCCCACTTATGTCTCAACACACATCTGTTCTGCATTTCAGACATAGCATTCACGCTCGCAGTGACCTCATCACCATATCGGCACCCTTTGCCTTTGTCACGCTTCTGCCATGAAGCACACACATCATTGTGTCACGTACCTCTATTGAACGCAGTTACCTGCAGTGCGAAACTGGAGAAGATATGCAATAAAGTTATCTGCTTCTTCTCTGCAGACTGTGACAATGGAAAGGCGGCCCTTCTTCATCATCGGCCACATGGCGAATTCGCTGTACGATATCGACGTCTTCCTGGAAAGCGGTGCCAACGCCCTCGAAGCCGATATACAATTTAGCTTAGCTGGAACGCCCACATGGGTTTATCACGGCGTTCCTTGCGACTGCTTCCGTGTGTGCACAAGGTACGCGGCCGTCACGGAATACTTGGACTACTTGCGAAGCGTCACGAGCGTGGGTAAGCATCCTAGTCGTGCCGTGAGGTCTAGTTTTGAAGCAAAGCCGCAGATATGAGCAGTATATAGCTAGTTTTTACGTAATTGATACCGATATAGAGCGCGGAATTAAAAAATAATAAATCCCCTATTCTAAGAGAAAGGTGTTTAAAACCAGAAGCTTCCTTCCATGCAAACCAGATCAAAGCCAAATTTCCGAATCCAGTCTCCCAAAGTCCGAAATCCAAACTGCCAATGTCAAAAGCCAAAGTTCACTTCAACCGGGTAGATTATGAGGGTTAACGCGCCGACGCTACACATGCGATGAGGCGCACCGTTGTGGAGGCCTCCGGATTAATTTTAACCACCTGCGCCGAAATCTCGAACACGTGGGCGTTTTCGCTTTTCGCCTCCATCAGAAAAGCGGAATTTCAACTAAAACGTAGTCCAAAGCCAACGTCCAAACCCACACCATCAAAGTCCAATTCCAAAGTGCGACACTGCTTAGAGAATGTATTTTATCATCATCCTCATTGCTAATCGTGTGTACGGCCAAACTATATTTTGCGTATTACGAGATGCCCGTTATGTGGGCAAAGACATACCATTATTATGTTGTGTGGGGCCTGATTGATGTACCCGTTGTGAAACTCATTGTGTAAAGTTGAATTTTCTACAGTGCATTTAAAGTTGGCTTTTTACTGCAAAGCAGTATATGTCTAACTCCCCAGTTTTCATTCCGGTGAAGCCGACTTACATAGCGCCGCTGCTGGGCTCCACCGCCCACCCCTCTTTCACAACTTTTATTCCCCTCCTCACCCCCATGCCTCTATCGCAAGTTGCGCAGTCAGTTGACAACGGCGGTAGCGCCGTTAGCAAGTCATTGCGGAGAATCAACAGAAGCGCGCATGGGCGATAAACGACCAAAAGCCGCCGCCGCCGTTGTCACCTCAAATTCCACATCGCCGAGTAGTTCAAATCCCGCCCGGTTGAAGAGGAACTTGGCCGATTGGAACGCTTCAGCTCGCAAGGCTTTCCTAGCGACATTTTCATTGTTGTACATCACGGCTAATTGCGCCAATCACCGGTTGCCGGTTTATGTGTGCACAGGCCGAGGGCGAAAGGAGGGAGGCATGCTCAGACAGCTGGGCTTCATGGCGCTACCGGTAACATACCCTTTGTGCTGGAGGGAGATTCAAACGTGGAAGTGTCATGGCTCAAAGCGCCCTGTCCGCTGTCGTCAGTAATGGAGTGGTTTGTGTCTGGGTTGGTGTGTAGACAGACAGCAATATGCCTACAATTTGAGGGGGAAATGGAGAGCGACATGTTTGTGTGCTAGAATAAAGCTCGATACCTTCCAGGTTTTAACTAGCTATGGGCCGGACGCATGTCGTTAGCTTGTAGGAGGAAGAGCAGGAATTGAAGAATGATCGTCCCGAACAGAAGCGCGAATGGGCACGACAACGACGCAAAGCTGCTGCCGCCGCCGTTTCCCCGTCAGGTTCCAGCTCGTCGATTAACTGGGAATCCCTCCTGGATAAAGAGCAACTTGCCCGCTTGTAACGCCGACGTGATCCAATAACACTTTTTCAGCTTAAAGCGCTTTTAGAGCGACATTTTCGACGGTGTCTCACTTCTAAGCATGCGTACATATACGGTTGCCAGTTTATGCGTGTACGGGTTGGGAGTAAAGGCAGGGGCGGGGGCGTGCACGCGCAGTTATAGGTTTCATGCCCTTTCTGATGACATGTCTGTTGTGGTGGCGGGAAATTTCAACGCGGACGTCAAACTGCCCACTCTGACCTGTCCGGTGTCCTTAGTGGTCAAGCGTTATTAGGTTCATGTGTTACACAAACGATGCGGGAGGGATACAGACAGCTCCATGTTTGTCTGCTAGAATAAAGCTCGGGTGTCATTCTAAGTTTAAGTCGGGTAATTGGATGGAAAGCATGCTCGATCGCAAATTACAAACAAACTTGTTTCGCTTCGTGCACACCGTGGACTGCGTCCAGTTTCGCAGGTAATCCTTCACAGAGTGGAAGGGCACTCATTTTTGCAGTGTGTTTTACTCGTACGTCAAACCCATGAGCAAACATAAAAGCTTCGCTTTAAAAGGTATCTACAGGTTTGAGGGTAGTGGGGCAAGACACTCACTGCGGGGAGCCGTCAAGAACAGCGCACAGATAATAGAATGGACCCAGAAGAACGGGGGAAAGGTGGCAAAGCGAGTCTTGCGAGAGAAGAGATAACCGACTTTGGAAGTTGAGGGTAGCAGGAGTGTTTCGAATTCAGTTATAAGCACCTCAAAATCTATGCTTTTCTAAAACATTTCTATCTTTCCTCCTTGCTTTCTTCTTGTGGAGGAGCATCGTCCTTTGCAAGTTAGTTCCATTTTTGCTTCATTTATTTGAATCGCTCATTTCTGACTTGTCCTGACTTGCATTTGTTACGCCAATCATATAGTCATGATTAAGCGCTAAGGCAGCCCATTTATTTTATGTTTCAAAAAGGAGGGTAATTTCACAACATGCGCCCAAAGGTTTCCTACAGTCAGTTATCCAGTGTACTTTCCAGCACTTTTTAAGGGCGAATCACCTTATGGGTTCGGGCTGTCCGTGTCTACTTTAATTGTCGTCTCATGTAGTCACGGTACTAAAACACCAGGACACTCGTTTTCCAACGCTTCGCGCTAGAACGTAACGCTCACTAAAAGTAAAGTGTATAATGGATAAAGTCGGTTCAAAGTAAACAAACACGATTTAAAGATTTGTGAAACGCTCCCTGTCCGCTTCAGCAATCGTCAAGGAAAAGAAGAAGCTGTTTGTAGGTGGGTTATCATTTCTGTTACACTCAAGTGCCCACGGCTCTCGACGCTGGGCCTGATCGGGTCGAACAAAAAGCACCACTTCTTTGTCCGGCCTGTTGATCACCGAGGACGAACCCCCAGTGCGAGGCGCGGGCATTGCACTGCGCTCTCGTTGACCCCTGCCCCTACCCGAAACGGGGAAGTGGGCCATGCAAAGTGTAAATCCATGTTAACGCAGGATTCCCAAGCCGCCTCAGCAAGGTCGGCATTCTCCCCTGGCGCGTTCTCGGCGCCCAATTAGATGCACATTGTACGAAGAAGAAGCTCAGAACTTTGAATACACTGATACACTGCACGCTTCGCCCTCCCGAGGTTTAACATTAGTGGAGATGTCCTGTTTTTTTTAATACTACAAGCATAAATGTTTGTCGTCTATGACTGTATGACTCATTGCGCAACTCAGCTCAGTTATGTACTTCGATGACATCCAAACTTGGCCGCGTTGTGAGAATATTATACCTGGGCAGATCACGAACGAGCAAAAGAAACCCCCGCCTCTTCGCTGTTTCTTCAACGGATGTCATTTCTGGCTCCAAGCAATGATTTGTCAAAACTTGCAAAAACTGTCGTACTTCATTTAACGCGGTATGCCTTGTCCTTTTTCTCGACCCCATTTGTTCTACCTGTTCCACGCGTGTACCCGCCATTAGTTGTTTCTTCGGAATGCAATGATACACATCGTATAATCCATGAAAACCATGAAGATAAGGACACAAAAACACTCTTGGCTTCCAGCCGTGAAAATTACGTTTTCAGTGCTGTGATTACTTGCATGCTATTTCGCGATTAAATTAATTACCTGCCTAAAATCAATGGTTGTAAAGTGGGCCCCCCGCCTCAGCAAGCGCTCGATTGTTCCTCCCACTGGCGCTTCTCCGGCGCCCAATTAACGTGCACCATGCGGCAAGAGAGAGGACTGAATATACTTTGAATACACTTATGCACTGCACGCTTCGCCTCTCCCAGGTTTAACATTAGTGGAGATGGCCTGTTTTTTTTAATACTACAAGCATAAATGTTTGTCGTCTATGACTGTATGACTCATTGCGCAATTCAGCTCAGTTATGTACTTCGATGACATCCAAACTTGGCCGCGTTGTGAGAACATTATGCCTGGGTAGACCACGAACGAGCAAAAGAAACCCCCGCCTATTCGCTGTTTCTTCAACGGATGTAATTTCTGTTCTCCAAGCAATGATTTGTCAAAACTTGCAAAAACTGTCGTACTTCATTTAACGCGGTACTGCCTTGTCCCTTTTTTTCGACCCCAATATGTTTCTACCTGTTCCACGCGTGTACCAGCCATAGGTGTTTCTTCGGATGCAATGATACACATCGTATAAACCATGAAAACCATAAAGATAAGGACACAAAAACACTCTTGGCTTCCAACCGTGAAAATTATGTTTTCAGTGCTGTGATTACTTGCATGTTATTTCGCGATTAAATTAATTTATCCTAGTCCTCAAACATCCAAACTTGTGTGTGTGTGAAGTGGCCTTTCACCCTTGTTCTTCGTCTCTTCCTGGTTTTCTTTATTTTTTCTTGATACAGATGGCGGCAAGTTTAAAGGAAACGTGACATTTCTTTTCTGGACCTAAAGACGTCGAGCATAAATTCAGACTTTAAGTACCGGGCCGGCGACGCCCATTGCCACCTATGTATTAAGCATTCTGGCGAAATGGTGAATACACACTTTTTTTGAGTTGTTGAAAAACAAAAAACGTCCACCCCCAAAAGAATTTATTTATGCCTGCTTATGTTACAAAGTGACCCAAATGTAATGACAAACGTTGGTACGGTCCCTCATCATGTAATACTAGTTGGCATGCTCGCTTCACAATATCAAAATTTTCGGAACTCGCCTTGCGTCTTCAGGACAAGGGTGTGGAGTTCCCACTAGCCTTCGCTTTTCCCTACCGCGAGCGTTGCGCTCCCTTTTTAAGCTCTACCTTAGAAGATACGAAGCTCTGCTGTTTTGAAAGCGCATGTCGTTATTTTTAATTTGTTGTGAATGCTCACTAACGGCGCTGGGCATTTTCGGGTGATTTGGGAACGGAGAGAATACAAACTAACTGCGTACAGAGATTAGCATTAATGCCAACAGTTGTAAAAATAACCGTTTTTGAAGATGCAAAAAAGAAGTGGGAACAAAGCTATTAATTAAAAAAATTACGCCCATCTTCCCGCGAGGGAACCCTGGTGTGATGCGACGCATCGGGGGGGGGGGGGGGGCGCTCAATTGGTGTTTTCCGTTGGGTTTGATTCTCTAAATCGCGTGAAACGTGTTGTGAACGCGTATGATGCATTTCCATCACATGCAGGTGTTCCTATACGCGGGACGATGGGCGTAATTGTTGTGTCACACCACTCACTGAAGGGACCATCGCTTCCATCACGTCTTCATCGGAAGAATCAAGTCAAGCACGAAGTAGTCAAAGCAGGGTCACGTCAGTGCGAGAGCAAGCGCTTGACTGAACCGCCGCGGCGCGATACCCGCTTTATATTCACAGCGATCGAAGGAGGGGAGACAACGGAGGAGAGTCGCGCATGCGCGCACTTGCGCGCACCGGAGCAGTTGTTAACGCAGCGAAGCGCGCGCTAAACAAGCGCTCCAGCTGTGGTATGCTAATGAGCCGGAGTGAGAGTGTGAGCACACAGCTGTGGGAGAGTGAGCACACAGCTGTGGAGAGAAGAACAGAGGAGGGATGCGGACGGACGCCGTGACGACGACGCAGGAGGGACAAGCCCGAGAGCAAGAGATGCGTCGCATCTAAAAAAATGATCTGCGCATAGCTTGTGAAGAATACGCACACGTTGACACAGGCAAGGCTATGCATGGGCACCGTGCTGATGGGAGACACGTGCGGACAACAGAGGCGCCAGTGAAGTGCAAGCATTCCACAGCAGGCATATTCAAATCCTTTTTCAAAGAGAGCACAAAAGAAACTGTGTCATTACAAAAATGATGATGGGATCAAACAATTACTTAATAAACCTAGCATCATAGCGCTGGTGACAGCCTTTGTGTTCTGTCTACGTGAAAGCAGGCATGCGGAGTGATATGCCTGCTTGACGCCCGCAAGGTAACTTCAGCTCTCACGATAAGATCAGCTGAGTTTAACATTAATTAGGCTAAGGCTACAAACCCTATGCTTTCCTTAGTGTGCTAGACTTCTTGTGGCGTTCTGACCATGTATGTAAATCACACCACCACGTTTGTAATTGATTACCAGGTATGACGTTATCCCCATGTATATAAATTTGTGTACAAGTTTTGGGACAACATACATGCGATTTTATGCAAACAAAAATCTCCTCCTTGTCCTGTGCCATATGTTTTAATTTTCGGCAAGTTATTTTTCCTAGGATCAACAACCTCCTTGTGGTTGCTTTTTATGGGCGAGGATAAAATCCCGGCCATATAAACTCTAAACTCTTGCTGACCATCCTGATAACGTTTTAAAACCTCAATCCTATAGTGTCGCCCTCGAAAGCACTGAATGTGCTTTTTTACGTCGAAAGCCTGGACGACGGGAAAGTTTTCAAGGGAATCTTAGACACCATCTCGGCACTGCCTGAGCAAGAACTTTGGAGGAACCGCGTTGGTAAGTGTTCTGGGATAAAAACTGCATGAACTGCTTGTTCACAAAAAAGCGGCATTAATTTTTTTTAATTGCGAAAGTTTGCTCTGCAACCGCGGTATTACACACACAGCCGCGGTATTACACACCGCGGTATTACACACACAGCAGGAAAGGTGGTACAGGAGTTAAACCGCCCGTTTTAGAGCCACGTCTTGGCCTCCTGATATTTTCTAGATACAGTGGAACCACACTGATACGTCCCCCGGACTTACGACGACCCGCTTCTTACGACGGATCACCGTGGTCCCGGAAAACTCCCCATAGAAACAATGCATTAAAAACCCCGATAATATGACGCTCGGGTGCGCCGATCCGCTTCATACTACGGAACTTGGCGCGGCTAAACCGGCGTTTTTCCCATTTTTTACACCGCTTCGCCGCCTCGTCCCGACCATAATTCTTATCTCCCGTTTGACGCTGCTTGACGTGCAAAGGTCCGCAGGCGGGCCTGGCCACTTGCTGACCAGACGCAAGCAAGCAGGCGTGTACTCGTGAGCGGAAGTTAACCTGCGACGGCCCCACGCAGCAGCAGTAAGCCAACGCTTCAACCACGAGAAGTCCAAGTTCAGGTGGCACGTGGACGTTGAATTTGAAGCTCCCGTTGAACCACCGACGAACGCGGCAACACACACGACGCAGCCCCACGGCGATGACAGTACAGCCGCTTTCCCCGCATGCTCCATCGAAGTTTCGTCCTTTCACGGCGCTCTCTCTCTGCCAATATCTCTGCTCTCCGCTTGTCAGTGTCTTTCAAAGCCGCGTTGTTACTCATCCTTTCTTTGCTAGAATGCAGAAGCCCTTCTACGTTTTCTCAGCAAAACGAATTTGCAGGAAAGACTGTAGTGCCCAAAAAGGGACTGGAGAGTGCGACTTCCCACTCCTATTCCTTTCTCTTCTCCCGCCCTCGCTGTTATCCCCTGAACCTCATTCATTCCCCAGTGCAGGGTAGCAAACCGGGCTCTACACCTGGTTAACCACCCAGCCTTTCCGTCCTTTCTCTCTCTCTCTCTCTCTCTCTCTCTCAATTCACGCGCGTCCGCCTTAAGGGTGGATCATCAAAGCATTCTGACGCTCTAGTTGGTCTGATATGATGGAAATACAATTGCGCAACAAGGACGTCCCGTCCTTGTAGCGCAATTTTATTTCCATCAGTATGGGTGGAGACATATAGGCACCGCCATTTTGGGTCACTCGCTGGCCGCCGCAGCAAGTCACTGTAGCAAGACCACGCTATAATTTTCGCCGCTACACGGTTTACTCGCGAAGTTTGCATCATCTTATCGTTTTTGCATTCCTGGGTATTGTGGCAAACGAAAACAGCTATGTGTTGAGCACTTTGACCCAATATTGACGGCACGGGACCGTTTAAGGGGTGTCTACACCATGTACGACAACGCCGTTTTTTCCCATCGCCGCCTTGTACTATCGTTCGCTTCGCTTGGGCTTGGCAAGTTTTACATTCGCCTTTTCCTGTTTTAATTTGCTCTAAAAGGTCGGTCTTATCTTTCGCGATCACTCCCTGTGTACGAGCGTACACAGGGAGTGCATATAGAAAATAGAATGAGTGAAATTCTACCGGTAACGCACGGAATACCGCAGGAATCCGTTTTGGGGCCAATTTTATTCGCATTATACGTCAACGATCTACCTAACTCCATAGATGAAGGGCAAACCATAATTTACGCTGACGACACTGCGGTCCTACTACCTGGGTCGGATATTCACAAATTAGAACAAACCGCCAATAGACCACTTCTAAACCATGAACAATGGTTTTCCAACAACAGATTAACGCTTAATGTAAGCAAAACTAACTACGTCGTGTTTTCGTTCTCAGCTAAACGAATCAATAAAATGATAACACTTAACATAGGCGGAGAAGAAATTACGAAAGTACAAACTTGTAAATATCTTGGCGTCCACCCTAGATGCGTCACTGCACTATAAGGAACACATAAAAATAGTTTGCAGCAAATTGAGCCGTGCTTGTTCGCCCTCTATCAGGCCCGCTAATCATTTTCCTTATCAACGTTAAAAGCCATTTATTTCGGTACTTTTCACTGCCACTTGACCTACTGCGTCGAAACATGGGGCAATACTTGTCACTCGTATCTTGAACCGGTTGTCATATTGCAAAAACGTGCGCTACGAATAATGACGTTTTCCACATGCACGGCTCATTCGGCACCACTCTTCAAACAGCTTGAAAAAAATGCCTTTTTTACTTGCACGCGATTTCAAAATAGCTTGTGTTACCCGGAACATTATATCAAACAATAACCCCCTACCGTCATCAATATTTATAACACCAGTCAGAAATACTAGAACTCAATATCATCACAATTTCAACATTCCCCCGGTACATAACTGTTATGGGAAACGTACTCTGCAATATGTCGGAACTAAAATATGGAATATCATACCACTTCATGTCAAACAAAGTCAGAATTTTTCCAGTACACTCAAAAAGTACGTGCAATATAGGGAGCTTACATCGCTTATTTAATCGCCGAAACTTTACTTTATAATCAGCTGTGTACGCAAGAAATCATTTATTTTTCATAACGTGTTTTCAATTATATGTTTTCTGGTATAATTCGTGTGTTTAGTATCTGATGAACTCTGTAAGCGCGTATTGTTTAATTTTGTTTACGAGATATTTTCTTTGTGTCCTGCTATAAACCGTATATTTTGCATATGCTATAGTCTGCTTGTTTTTTTGTATTCTTTTGAATCTACATGTAGTGTAACTGAGTGCTTGCAATGTTATAAATGTATTAACTGCATGGGCCTGGCACTAGCATTACTGCTAAGGGCCCAAATGATCTCTTCAGTCCTCTGTAAACCCATGTTTGAAGAAATAAAAAATGAAATGAATGGAAAAAAAAGGCTCGGGGCTGGCGGGATATAAATAGCGCCGTACGGCCCTGGTGTCGCGTAGCGCGCGGCGCTTGGCTGGCGAGCTAGCCGGACGCCATGGAGGGAAGGGGGGCACAACATGGGCGTTGCTTTTTTAAAACTTGGAATTTCAGCTAAAGGTTTGCAAATTGCACACGAACGCGCTAAATATAGTAGTTTAGATAAGTTCTTAGCTCACCTGTCGAGTGAGACCGTCTACTAGGCCGGCATTTACCCGAACCCCAGTCGTATGACACCCGGTTCATACGACGCTTTCTCGCGCTCCTTTGAAAGTTGTAATATCGCGGTTCCACTGTATTTAGAAATCAAATGCGATGTATTGGAAGCGTTGAAATGCTTGGAAATACGTCGACGCTATGTGCTTGGTTATCTTAAGGTTTGTTTGCCAAAAAGCACAACTGTTTGGGATGATTTACTAGGTGAATGTATAGCAAAGTTCAGTTTTGCCCTTTATGTGCTGCACCAATGCACTTTCCCGTCAGCTTCAACAAAGCATGGGTACTCTCCCTTATCCCGGGCTCTGAATAGAAATGTTTCGCGACTCTATTGCAGCGGAATACAGCTAAACGGATGATAAAATACGTATGTTCATGCTGCAGAGTTTAACTGCTAAGCACAGCGTTCAATTCCCTTCCACAGGCTTTGACTTTGGGGGAACGAATTCACTCGAAGAGGTGGGCCAAGCTTTCGCGGCTGTCAACATCACTGGCCACCGATGGGTGGGAAGCGGAAACTCCAACTGCTTCCCGTACAAGAAAGGCGTATACGCTCGACTGGAGAACACTGTGGCCTGCCGCGATGGACTGAAATCTGGGTGTGAGTTCATTGACAAGGGCTACGCATGGACTCTCGATTACGAGTCCAGCATCGCAAGAGAGATCAAGTAAGCAGTTTTCCGTCGAAAAGGGTGATTTCCGGATGGGGATTTCGATTTCTGATTTCATTTGATTGATTGTAGGGTTTAACGCGCCGACGCAACACAGACGATGAGGCGCACCGTAGTGGAGGGCTGGGTTGCCGAAGAGTTAGCTATCGCCTTAGCCCTCATACGCACGAAGTACCCAATCATTATCACGGATTCCCAAGCTGCCTGCAGACGCTTCTTAGCCGGGAGGGTGGCCCCTTCAACCTTGAAGATACTTTCGTCACATCAACACCGTTCACAACCAGGAACTCTACCTCATATTAGAATACAGTGTGGGCGCAATCCCAAACTTCGACCTCTCCGATCCCCTCTTCCCGCCCCTGAGCTGTGGGAGAACCTTGTGACCAGCAGCAACCTGGATGCACAGCAACTCCTGGCATTCAGAGCGAAGGCTCTCTGCTCACCTCATGGATTCCCGGACTAGGGAACCGCTCCCATTTCAGAAAGCTCAAATAAACGTTCTCTCTCTCTCTCTCTCTCTCTCTCTCTCTCTCTCTCCTCTCCGGAATAATTTTGACCGCCTGGGGATCTTTAACGTGCGCCGAAATCTCGTACACACGAGCGTTTTTGCTTTTCGCCTCCATCAGAAAAGCAGCCGCTGCGGCCAGGAATCGAACCCGCGACCTCATGCTCAGCAGCGCAACGCCTTAGCCACTGAGCCACCGCGGCTGGTGGGATTTCGATTTCGCGTTCCTAGCAGGAATTGTCGACTGCTGCCATTTCCAATCTGCTGATTTAGTTTCGAATTAGTTTCGAAATTCGGCATCTTCGTTATCTGTTTAGCTTTTGTGCAGTAGTATTTGCAGAGGAGTTCTGCACGAATGATGTCTATGAACATTAGACACTTTTGGTGGGCGACCAGCAATGTGTCTTCCTTGATATTTGGTAATAATCCACAATGGCAGAACATGCAGTGCATACACGTGCATAAAATAGAGCCGAAAACGCAAGAAATTTAATATTTACGATAACAGACTGGTGCAAGTAAGTTTACAGTTCACACAAATTTAGATGTAGCGAATAACAGCGGAGACAGTGCCGCAAGCGTTCTCGTTGTTTGCTTCGCTCCGTGTGGCTTGAGCATAATGATGGCATTTTAAAATCCGTGCTTTTAAGTGATGTTTTATTTTGCAGGCTCGGACTCGACGGGGTTATCACCAACTATCCCAGGAACGCCCTTGCTGCCTTGAAACAAGAAGACGTGGCTCGAATAGCCCGATCCGCAGGACCCAAAGACAGTCCTTGGACTCGGATCAAGACTACTACTTGATTGTTTGGCAGGCGTCATCTTAATGAGCACACAGAAACCCAAAAACAAAGAATTAAAAATAAGAAACGAAAGATCAGTGCGGAGGATGACACTTTTAAAAGTCGCAGAAAAAAAAAAAACGGATATTAAGCACGAGAAAGCACGAAGCGGTTTGCATTCAAGTGATGCCAGCATTTACTTCAAGCGAGTGAAAGCGTTTAGATTGCCAGTGAAGGCTTATTCACACGAACAGTTAACCCGAAACTTCCCAGTCATTTGTTTTAAACTACAATTTTACAAATCTCTGCACCCACTCTAAATACAGAACTACACATGTTCATGCCAAAACAGTGAAAGACAACGAAGTGACGAGCGATGCAAATAACTTCCCACGAAGTTTTCGCGCGGTCTTAATAGCGTAGAAATTTATCAAAACCCACCGTCCGCACAGGAGTTGCTCCTTCTCTTATGGTTTCAGAATACAACAAGCAACTACGCTATCACACCCACATGGTTAAAGTTCGTATCCGCGTCCCTCCTTGCTCACGCTTTCGAAGATCGGAAGGGTCACGTTCAGGTGGATAACCCATTGTAGAGTTGTACATAAATCGCACAATCACAATAAGAATGTATTCAGGGAACTCAATAACACGTTTACAATGCATATAAACAAAACAGCGCAATAAAAACATCAGAAATAAAGGGTTGCAAAAAAGCCTTTTGTAGACGGCCTTCACCTTCGTTTGTCCAGCAAAATGAAACTACTAAATGAAATTACAAAGAAAGCGGTGGCGCGTAAATTGCACCGAACGCCGGATATCAGCCTGGTACGCCTGGTGACGCGTCAGGTGAAAACGGTGCAATTGTTGAACATGTTCATCCGTGTTCCGCGACGGCAGTTGAAGGCTTTGGCGAAGGGCGCGAAGTTTCCCCGGCTTAATTGTGCACATCAGCAAGCACAGGGTAAGGCAGAACACCTGCAGAGACGTTCCAGTGTGAAATTTCTATTAATCCCTAGTATGACCAACAATGAGGTTACTCTTACAAAGGCAGTTAGAATACCGTAAATTTACAGGAATTGTAATGCCCCACAGCGACGCCCAACCTAGCTACAAACTTTTGTATACAGGTTGGTGTAACTGTAAACACGTTCAACGTATATATTGAAATGAAACATCTAGGGACACAATAGAAAACCAATAGAAAACCAGAGAGCTGGAAGTTGGGTATCACCCTAGGTGATGGAGGGGCACGAAACTGTGGTGTTACGTGCTTGCACAAGAAAGTGAACCTACGGCAAGGTGAGCTGACTACGCCTCCTCCTGTTCGACTCGAGAGTAAAATATCCGATTATGGCCGTCTTAAAAAGGTTTCTGCCAAGTTGGCTGAAACATTTCACAAATTAGTTTCCTTTCATGGTTTCGACCCAACTTACTTCCCGCCCCCTCTGAAGCCACGTTTGGTGAAGCAAGCGTCAGATAAGGTGATAGGATTTTCTGTGCCTGGGAAGGCGTTAACAAATTATTGCTGCAGTGTGCAAGTACTTGTATTTGACGAACAGAAAGCGAATTTATTAAACGACGCCCTCAATAGTCGACAATACTCTTTCACAGGGGTTTTCAGCAGAGCCCAGCACGTGTTCCTGCGTGGCATTTTGCTTCCACTGACGAAGCTTACAAACTCGAAGCGCTCGTTCTGCGTCCCGCTTCTCCCTGTTTCGGTCTTCGGATCCGCTTAAAAAATAATGCATCATCTCCACTCCGCAAACACATCCATAATATCTTCTGATGCAATCTATGCCCGTGTTCTACCAGTATTATTATACACGGTAATAATTCGTTTATGACCGTGCATACCAACCTGTGCTCGCTGAAGCCCTCGAGAGCGGGGACGTGGCTGGCCCCCTTTCCGGTGGCTTTCAGAGATGACATCAGTGCGACGTAAGCCAATTCTACCGCGGGCACTGTTGGGAACGGGATTGGACAGATGGCATCACCCCTCACGATGTCCGTTTGTAGGACACGAAGCGTCATCTCTGCCGCTGACATCGGCGTGGCGGCCACTTGACCCGTAAAGCAGCTGGACACACTTCTAGCCAGGGCAAAGCGAGAGGCTCCCGAGAACCACGAACGACTCAGTACGAGAGACTGGTCGCTCGAGCTGCCGTTTCAGGGGTCTGGGGGCACCAGGCGCCCCCCTTCGCACAAGGCGCGGACCAGTTGCCAGGCGATCGAAAAGCCGACTCCGCCGTAGAACATGGAGCTGCGAAGGGAAAACGTTGTGGGGACCGACAGCTGGCGACGTAGCGCTGTGATAAAGAGTCTTTCTGCGAGAAAGCTGAGCACAAGGGGGAAATGCTTCAATGATTACTGTGACCGAGAGTGCTAAATAGTAGGTCAGGACATTTAAACACTGGGTCTAAGGCAGTAAAGTGGGCTCAGTAATAAAGTGATTATTTTATCTACCAGAAATTCGTATTTTTGCACTGCCTGAAGAATGCAATGTCTTCAAGGGTGCTTCTCTTGAGACCTCTACAGGACCAGTCCCTCGACCCCCTTTCGGGTTTCGGTGGCGCCGCCATAATCCACCGGTTCCAGCGTTCCCATACTTCACTGCTTCGGTGGAGATGAAGATAATGGTTGCCGTAATTTTTAGGGTGTGATATTCGAAAAAGCTATACACAGAGATGTTGTCTCTACAAAGAACAACCCCGTTGAGCTCTCTACTTAATTGGTTTGCACGCCATTTCGCCAAAGTACGATTCCGAAGGGATACAGTTTACCACAAGGCAAAAATACGCCAAGCACATTTACAGCTCCCTAGTAGAAACTCTTATACCGTTATCGTCCGCAAAAGATCACTATAGCTATACATTGTTCCAGCGCTGGCGTCAACCGTAACTTTTTACGAGCTTTTCCTTTTATAGCTGAAGACAATTTCGCCACGCAGTTGGCCAACTGTACACTGCCGCGAACCATGACTTCACAACGATGGCTCGGGGGTACAGCACTAGCCTCGTATGCGGGAAATACCGGGTTAGAATACGCGTACTGTCGTGCACTCACCGGTTTCCTTAATGGGTACAGGCGTCCCTGGTCCAGTGCGGACCATTGAAAGGGGACTTCACGCCTGGAAAGCTGCCTTTAACCTTGCGAGGGGCCCCTGGCGTCCTGCCACAGGCGGTTACGAGTAGAGCGCCTACCGTGGATGTGGAAGTGACCATGTGCATTCTTGGTGGCTGCCGGCTGGCGCCGGGCACCTACCGGTGAAATAGGTACAAGCGACTCCCCGGACCGGGTGCTCAGCCCTTGTTTGGAGACACAACGCTTGTGAAGTTGACGAGGATTAAACGGGAAGTCGCCCCTATGTGATGGGGCGGCTGGAAAATGCAACATTTCTATTGTATCTAACGAATTTTGGGTAACACTTGCTTTGGTCTTTGTTGTTTCTTTGTGTGCTGTTTCGGTATCTTTGTTTTCTTTCTTGATTTTCTGTTTCGCCGTGGAGCCAACTGTGGGCTATACCTCGCTGCTCTGCGGTCTTTTCGAGGGTCTTTTCAATCTTGTTAGTCTCAGACACGAACTAGGCAACGGTTTTCCGGAGGTTTCGGATGAGTCGAGCGGTTAGTCGTTGTTTGATTCCACGCATTAAAAAACGCTGCTCCTGCTCTTCCCTCATTTCTGGGTCCCATTGTCGGAGGAGCATCTTCATTTATTCAATAGATATAAAAGCTTCGCTAGGGTGCTGGGTGCCCGTGTGCAGCAAAAGCTCAGCTCGTTACTTACGAACGACAGTAGTAAACATTTTCAAACAAACCATGGACGTTAGCAAACCCTCACGGTTTTCAAATTAGGCTCGAGCTAGGACGCCGAGGTTAAAGAACAACTTCCCTCAGGGTTTTGGCGTCGCCCCGCCGGTTGAAGATTCGCTCTTGCTCGAGTTTTTCAAGCCAATCTTCTCTATCTTCCGAATGTGATCTGTAAAACGAGGGGTCTCCTGTCACTGCTGCAAGAAGACATAGAACGTACCTGCAGCATTGGTCATGGTCGCAACCTCCACTTTCATTGGAATAATCTCGAAGAAGACTGACCTGTTGGAGACCTTGCAGCGGGCGGCTGGCGCTGCTTGGATTTGCTTGCCGACTTGCGGGGGCTTAGGGTGCATATAACCGGATGTCTCGAAGCCAAGATTGATGCAGGGTTCTTTCAGTGAGCGGGGTTTATTTACTAAAACAACCCTGTGTCGTTCTCGGCTTGGTGACAATATGTTCCCCTAATTTGGCATCTCAATTTAGAGCTCGGCGTTGGTTGAAAATTAAGCCCGATTAATCGGGAGGCTTTTTTCGGTTAATAAGTCGATTAGTCGAGAAGTCGGATAATAGGTCGATTAGTTTAAAAAAAACGAAAAAAATAATTTTCAGTAATACATTTAATATATAAATGCAAAAGTAATATCAATATGCTCCTTGGACCATTCACCGATATTCCAAATGAGGTGAAGAGACCATCATCATCGTGACGCTGATGCGGGTGGGACGCTTATCAGAGTAGCAGATTGGGCGAGCTGATGCATGATTGTCTATGTTAAAAGCGCTGCACGAGACGAGGGAACAAAACATAAAGAAGACACAGAGATAGTCGGAGGTTAGCCCTTTGTGTGTATTCTTTTTTGTTTTGGGCGCTTATCACCGCGTTCTTTATTAGACACTATACTTCTACAATTACGAACACTTGCACCACAGGGGGTGCCGATTAATAATGGTTTACTTACATCAGAGTTAGTTTATACAACGGCAAAGCAGTGTGAGTGCCCGCTCGCAGTTTTTTCCGGTCTGTATTCAATATCAACTTGCAGTTTTAATCCCTACCATATTTGACCATTTCTGATTGACTGATTTTGGGGTTTAATGCACCGAAGCTGCACCTGGTAGAAGGTTGTAGTAGAAGGTTGTAGTAGAAGGTTCTAAATCCATTTTGACCGTTCGGGATGTTTACGTGCGCCTAAATCTCGACACACGGGCGTTTTCGGTTTTCATCTGCGTCTGAAAAGTAGCCGTCATGACCGGTATCGAACCCGCGTCCTTGGGCTCAGCATCAGAATCCCAGCGTACTCGCATCGCTTTCTATTGTAACGCAAGGCGGGTTGTTTACGCACAAATATTACCCTTCACACACTTGCATTGCGCCCAAGTTCAACATGCCGCTCTAGTTGTATTTTCCTAACATGATTTGACCCGATTAGCCAGTTAAAATAATTAATCGCGGCTGAAGCATTAATCGATTAGCCGGAAAGTTAATCGATCAACAGCCCAACCCTACTCAATATGCAAACTGGCGTGTCGTTCTCATTCCGAGCATAACAGGGATGTAAAAGTGACCCCTCCCCCTCTCCCTACCCCTCCGAACAGTCAACGTGCTTGGCAAAAGCTGGTGCGGCAAAGCCATCCGCTTAGCTGCTGGTTATACGGGGTTTATCATGGACGACAACCGGCTACAATTTGTTGTACTAGTTCCGAGGGAATGTGCTCTATTTCGTTTCTTACCCACAGCTACTAAAGAGCGAGCGGCACGCGAAAGAACCAAACGAGCATGCCAGCCAGAGTGTGAAATGCACTTGCACTATCAGTTCCAGTTTCAGTTTAAGTTTATGGTTGCTGTTCAAATGTTTCAGAGCATATATAGCTGTAGCAGGTGGCATAGTCATAGACTAGAGAGGAGCCGCCTACCAATAAGTACAAACAAAGCGTACACCTAATGCGGTTCACAGTAGTAACAATCCTAGAATATCACAAAGAAAGAACATGTTTTTACCAACAATTCAAATATCGCTGATAACAATCAACATTATTACACAAGCAACCCAAGGCCAACATACAGTCAAACCCAATGGAGGTACCACGCAATTCAAACTACATAAAAAGCCGGGCCACCTCCGCTAACGCGAAACCTGAGGAGGGGCTGAAGCTTACAATATATAAGTGTATTCAAAGATTGTACACGCGACCTCCCAACCATGAAGACGGGGGAGGAGTTGAATTTCGAAATGGAGAACTGTAAATTTTAACAGTTAAAGCGAGTTTTGAACGAACTAGATGCAAGCAAGCAAGCGCGAACGAAAAGCGAGTGTCCCGGTGGGTTCTTTGGTACGCGTTTCAGCCCATGGAGATGAAACGTTCCAGCGCGAGGCGTTGAAAACCTAGTGTCCCGGTGCGTTCTTTTCGTACGCGTTACCTTCTAGCGTGAGGCGTTGGAAAACGAGTGTACCGCTGTTTTATAACCGTGACCACGTGAGAATACGACGAAGAACGACGACGACGACATGAGACGCCGACAGCCCGAGCCCCTAAGGTGCTTCGCCCTCAAAAGGTAGCCATCGCACGTAGCTGTCAGCGGAATATATATTTAGTAATGAAACAAACCGATGCATCTCTCAAACGAATCACTAAGTTGTGGCTAGTCAGTGATAAGCCACTGGTGACTCAGCAATATGTCTCTAGTGGGGACTGACAGCTCACTAGCTACTTGCGGGTCACAGGACACTTGTTGCTTAAAGGAGCACTGACACGAAAATGTTGTTCATTTTATTGCTTTATCGATGCTGGCCTGGCGAACCTGAAACAGCACTTAATACTTCAGCGCGCGATAGTTAATAAATGAATGCCTGAAAATCGTTCGTTTCAATTCCCTCGCTTTCATCCGAACGGCGCATATGACAGACCTCACAGTCTGACAGACAGACTGACCTCACCGCTTTGTGCGGACGTCACCGGCGCCCGCTTGAGAGGAAGTTGCGCCCGCTCGCCGCTCGTGGGGCCGCGCGCATGAAGTGACGTTACGAGCTTTTGACGAGCGCTGTCGCGTCATTCTTGGCTCTCTGAGATGTCAGCTGATGTCAATTTGGAGTGCCGCTCCCGCGCTGCTCCATCGGCGCGATAAATGGGGAGCGACACGAATTGGTCACTACTGGTGGACACTACTGGTGGCAACTGGTTACCTGTGTCCGTGGCATGACCACAGACACAGGTAACCGTTCGGAAAGCGTGCTTCACCGTTCTCTCACAAGTGATTTCTGAGGGACGTGTTACCAGTAGCTTACACACCCGTAGATGACGTCACTCAACACTGGCGCCGTCTTCATCAGCAGTCTTGCGGCCCGATTCTTATCACACAGTCGCAGTGAGAGAAGGGCAAAGTCAATGTGTCATATCGCCTGCACGCTTCCGAGAGTGCGAGAATTCGTTTGCTCAGCCGTCACTCTGCTCGCGCTAGAAGGAGTAGCGTATCTTTACTCATGTTGCGATGTCGAAGAGCGCGTTCATAATGGTTGTGACTGATCGACGGGGAAAGTGCGTGAGAAGTTGCGAAGTTGGCGGTGCGTGAAGGACAAAAGCCTCGAATGGCGTTGACCGCGCATTGTCAACTGCGGATGACTGAGCCGTTTCGTCAGGAATCAGTAACCGTTATTTATCGGGTCCCGCGCATCCCGGGGTTGCGATCTAAAGGTTTTTTTGGGCCCCTCTTGTCGGGAGTTCGGAAAGGTAGCGGGTTTGCTGCGGCCAGTGGGTCCGCAGCCCTGGTCCTTTGCTTCCATCTGGGCGTAGGTGGGATTCTGTTTGCGCGGTTGGAAACGACGAGGACAGTCCGCTGAGCCCGTCAGGTGCGGACCCTCACACAGACTGCAGTGAGGGGAACACCGGTGGGGGTCTGGCGGGCTGACAGTTCCGCACGTGGAACACCGGGCGGTTCAGTTGGCCCTGGGACAGACATCCTGGGACCGGCTTGGCAGCACAGGGAGCACGCCTCTGTTTTACGACAGAAAGGCGTTCACCGATATATGGCCGAACGGTAGCGGACCCAAAAAGGAACCCTTTGGCCGTCAAACAGGATTTGCACAATGTTTGAAGTGTTGAGACGTTTGCGTCGATGATCTTCAAGTCGGTGTTGTAGTTGTGGACACTGTCGAGTATTTTCTCGGGCGTATCTTCTGCCGGAATGTTGAATATTATGCCCGTGACCGTGTTATCAGGCGCTGAAACGTGGGCGGCCACTTCTTAGGGCTTCCCGCAGAGCGTAAGGAAATTATTTTAAGTATACACGCGTGCTCGTTCTTCCCAAGGGGTGCTTCCAAGAACGTAGTTAGGTACGTGATGAATGCAGATTTTGTCCATGTGGTTAGTCCTGCTCTGGCGGGCGACGGCAAGTTTTAGCTGCTGCTGTGTGTGCCGATGTGTGCGCGCTCCTTGCCATCGAGGGAGGCATATGCTTGCGGCTATCGCGCGCGTAACATTTCCGCGTGCACGAAGCGCTCCCTGCTTTTCGGCGTTTTTCATATCTTGTAAAGACGCGTTGTACCAAGAAAACTTAAAGCACAGGCAATGTGTTTCCTTGCCTATCATACTTGCACTATTTGCGCATATATCCATTGAGAGTGATCCAAACACGTTGACAATGATGATGGTAGCCCAGAAAAAAACTGCTGGATAGAATAGATATGGCAATGCGAAAAAATAAAACCCCTCATTTTTCTGTTTTACTTTATTTTATTCGCCGCAGACATGTTCGAACACGGTGCGGAGGATAAACCATAACGTGCAGAAACGGGTGATACGAACAAAACAAAATGGCGCCCCACGAGACCGCTGTAGCTAGCTCACTGAGGACGAGGAAGAGGAATATCAGGAGCGCGACGAACCACAAGCGAACGGTGACACCCCGACACGGAAGAGCCGTTTAAAATGAAGCCCGAAAACCTCAGACCATCGTCGAAAGTGTCCCCGGACATATCGAGAAGCCCTTCGAAGCCTGGCGTTTCGAAGTTCGATTCTGAACCGGCCAACGAGCTAACGAAATCAGCAACCGAAAAGAAAACTCCTGACCGCGAGACTTCAAGCCCTGGCCTCGACGTTTCCGGGAACCTTTCGGGGGTAGAAGAGCAAGGCAGCCGAAAAACGTCAATATCAAGCCGTGGAGCTTCGAGGAAATCTTCCGAAAGCGAGCAATCCGCCACTTCTAATAAGTCTTCCAGGTCAAGCCTAGACGTAGGCACAAAATGTTCCGGGAGTGAACAAGATCCGAGTTTTATGAAGTTGAAGCCAGGCTCAGAGAAGCCAAGGAAATCCTCCAAAAGCGACCGTAGGACACGCTCCAGAAAGTCTACGAAGGCAGGCTCTGAAACGTCTAAGAAATTGCGTGGACCTTCGAAGACAGCCGAGAAAGCCCCCAAGGAGACTTCAAGTCCAGCTGCACCACCAGACGACGCATTTTGCGAGCCCAACGCTGCAAATCGCTTGCCTCTTGCAGCCAGTGGAACTACCAAGACAAGAAAGGGTACGGGAAGAAACGCCACTGCACGACGCTCCAAGACACATGGGAGAAATGTGCCAAATTCCGCTGGAAAAAAAATTTACGAAGAGGGCTCGAGAGTTTCTCGCAAATCTTCAGAGACGCAGGACTCTGCATGTCTTAGTGGCGCGCACAGTGATATCGGCCAGCAACCAGCGAGGGCTGACGATTTCACTAGCGCCAAGTCTGCAGAGCCGCCACTAAGAACGTATGCCGAGAAGTCTAAAGGCTTGCCTAAGCGTAACTCAATTTCCACCCTCACCTTCTCAGTGGTAACAAAAACGGGACATTCACCGAGCTCGGCATCCTCTGGAAAGCAGGTATGCTTGAACTTCCTAGCATGAGCATTACTTTGAACCATAGCCCACGTTCCCTGCAACGTTTTGTGCTTGTTTGTTATTGCTATTACCAGTTTTGAATGACACGTACTTGATAGATCATAGACATGCACCCGGTCGCTATCCGTCAGGTGTGAAACTCAGAGTTTGTGTTTGCCAGAATTAAAAGGAAGATTATTTTATCACTGCTGCAATCGAGGCAAGCATCATAGTTTGCGGTTTCCGCAGCAGCTTCTAATGTTTAGTGCACACCGAGCATATTCGGGTGCAAGCAGCGGTGTGAAAAACTTCGGAAGGATTGGAAAATTATTTAAAATTTCAGCATCTTCCTGTCTTCAGCTTCTTGTCTTTCGTTTAGTGGCTGCTGTTTTTCCGAAGCGGGAGGGTAATTTTGACGCGCTTCTTTTCAAAAGTTGCTGTAGTTGAAGAGTTAGGTCAAAGTAGTTCCCAAATATTGTTAATGAAGTGACATTTTATTTTCCTCACCCCGCAATATAAGCACGCAAAAAATAAAATGAAATTTCATCCCTTTGTTAGTCCATGATCAAGCTGATCCGCATGGAGTAGTGTGACTGGGACGTCCAGGAAAAACAATTGCTGTCGTATCGGCTGAAGCGAGGGTTAAGATGCTGCTCTCAACAAACTCTGCCCTTCACATTAACATGTCGTCGTTCGTAGCCTTAGTCCCTCATTATCCCTCACGATTCAGGGAGCTGGGTGTATGATGCGCAGAGAAGAGACATGAACCGAAGAAAGATTTGGCATGGTGCGAACATTTCTGCTGCCGCTCGGCGTCTGCTAGTGTAATTTTGTAGCGAAAGCTACAGTACGCTACCTCGGACAGTCTTCGCGGGGTGACCAGTTTTGACCTTGAGAGCTGGAGGTCAAACCACACCCCCTTCCGCAAGCATCCGGATTGGAGCAGCACCCGATGGCGGGGAGAGATAGGCGAGAAGGGAACGGAGAAGCGCGCGGGGCCCGTGCTGCCACCTGGCGGAGTAAGGCGGGGACGCCGCCGCTTCAGCGATATAGGCGAACGACGAAGGAAGGCGACGTGCGCACAGAGCCGTGTGCGATGGAGTAGGATGAACATCCAGCTGTGGTCGCTCGTACAGCGGCGACGCTTAAGCAACGCCGTGAGGCGAAAAAGAGGAAACACGCTAATGTTGCGTCCAGCTTGGCTACATTCAAGTCTTACGCGTTAGTGTGAGCTTCCTTCATTTTTTTTCGTTCCCCTCGAAATCGCTGGTTTTCTTCACGAACGCACTTGGAGAACAGCACGCTGCGACTACGGACACCTACATGTGGCTGTGCGAGAGAAAGGGAATATTTAGGGAGGCCTAGTTCACGGCGAAGGTAAAAAATAGCGTTTTTGTCAGACACAGTCGAGAGAATCGACACTTCATATTGAAGGGCGTCATATTAAGGTCTGCACCTACGCTTTCTTTTACTAGCCGCCAACGTTGTCTGTAGTGTCATCGAAAATGTCTCCACCGACGCAGGTTGACGTTGCTGCTTCCACCACCGATTTCAAGACCAGCCGGAGGAGGTCTTCTGTGGCGTTCCTATTGTCTGGAGAGGTTGGACGCCCATTGCTACGGCGTTGCAGCTCGTTGCCTTCTATAAAGATGCCGTTCCCGCAAGAAGAGGTAGTCTCCTTACAGAGCGTCCTAGTTCCCTTGATCGAGATCTCACTACGCGAGTAGGTATCTTCAACAAGATGAACACAATTGACCTGCAATGATTCTGAATGATCCGGTGGCACTCTAGAAGGGGCGGTCCTTACAGTGTAGCAGACTTACTATATTAAAGGAGTCATGAAGACAAAGTACAAGTTTGTTTTATTCGAAAGATTTGGTGTTTTATATTGCCCCCAGCGCTAGTCCGGCAGCAGACGATAGTTTATTCACTAAGAAATTAATCAATTTATGTTAAAATTTTCATTCTCCTTCCAAATCCTATGTTTCGTGAGGTCGTCCGCGATGACGTCAGAAAAGCAGGCCTTGAAGTAAACGCGAACGCGGCACTAGGCATCAAGCGAACTACAGAACCTTGTTTACCGTCAGTCCTCCCAGATGGCGCTACCATGCCGTGGCTGACAATTGCCAACTTTTTGCTTTGTTTTTGACCGCATTTGCGCCTGGCTTGTTTTTATTGCGGTAGAAAGCACTCGTGTTGGGAAACATGGGGTATACTCGACAAACAGGGTCACGTAAGACAATGTCGCTTGCGCTAATCGGCCTGTGTCGTGCCAGACAAGCCGAAAGCGCCATACTGCTGCGCAGCTATGACAAGCCAAGTGTGTGCAGTACCAACAACAGCACGCTCTGGTACTTGAATTCTTACGTGTAATTTCGTAGCTTCCATGCTTACCCCACCATTCTTACTTCTATAAAACGAATACATGCATTACATTTAGGCGAAAATATCTCGTGACGGAAGATTATAAGCCCTGCATCACTTGCATTTGCTTTTGCCGGCCTCCGCCAACCGCAGAGCTGTCTGATATGACAACATAGGTTCTGTTGCGGGAAATGAGCTAGTGAGCCTCATGGCCATTGCCGTTTTTCGTAATTATGGAGCTTTGTTGAGCGAAGCTTACGTTAAAAGTGGTGTCAGTATGATTCTAACGAGGCAATCTTTCGAATGAACCAAAGTCGTGTTTTGTCTTCATGGCTCCTTTAAGGAGGTCGCTTCTACACCATCTCTCCCTCTATCTACCACTTCCTCTCGCCTGCTATTGTTACTGCCTGCAACATCAGGGTAGCAATGCGCTCACCTAAATAGAGGGACAGGTATTTATTAAAAATTGCTAGAGCTGGAGTACCCGAAGTGCTAGTTGGGAAACAGTGCTGGAAGCATTGTTGAAAAGATTGTTGGGAAAGGTTCATGTGTGGCTACGACCAACAACTTTGTCGTGCAGGTGCCGCCTGAGCTGACGACTGCAGTCATGTCGCCACCCGACAAGGACCTCATGCCGACGATCTATGACACCATGCAGCCTGGCCCGGACCACTTTGAAGACGATATAGCCCGCTCAACGTTCGCCCCGCTTGTGGAAGGCATGTCACCGGCCCTCGAAGACCTTCCAGAGGTGCACGTGACCATCCCCATACGGGAGCAACCGCCCAGCCCTGTGTCCGTCCCCCCGAGCGAGTGCTCGAGCAGAGCCCCTACGCCAGTGATTACAAAGACCCGTAAGCCAGTGATTACAAAGACCTGTACGCCAGTGATTACAAAGACCCGTACTCGAGCCCTCTCTAATTTTAAGCTAGACGAGGTCAAGGTACGTGACGGTGTGAACTGCCTGAGACAAAGCTGTAAAGGCAAACCTGCGTCGAAAACTCTTTATCGCGGAAGGCCTTCTCTATCGCATCAAAAAAATCTCGCTGTTTTGTGTGCTTGCCTTGATAGTTCTATTTTAATCTTGGGAAATATGAAAGTGTTATATTAGCCTCTATGTTGTTTTTGCTCTGCACAAAAGATGTCGTGTAATTTACTTGCCTGCAATAACCCTATGAAGGGACGGGTACCTTAAGTAAATTAACATAAAAATATTTCCAGGTTTGTTTTTTACTTTGATGTGTGTGCCTGCCTACCTTGAATGTAGATAGTGTCTAAAGTGGGGTCGAAAGATAACTGCAAACATCACAAAAGTTGCGGCCGGACGTACCAATTGCTCAAGACGAGACTTAGAATTATGCAGTTATCAGTCGTAAATAATACGTGACCGCAACTCTAACTGATTGATGAGTGAGTGCTAGCTAGTTGGAGGTAGTGAAAAAATTATGTCCGACTGCTGTCACTTCTGTCACCACGATTTGCCAAGAGGGCGTGCGGTATACACTCTATGCCAGCCGCAGCCCCCCGTCACAGATCTTTCATGTTCTTGCTAAGCATCATTGCTAGGAATCAATACGTATGTTAAGCATCATTCAGGTGTGCTATGATGAAACCTTTGCGTTACGTCGATTCCCACGTATACGTGGTATTCGCTGTTTCTTTAAAATAAATTTTGGCTCCAATCCACGCGGTGAGGGTGTTTGGAAAGCAAAGCTTTAAGCGACACCCACAACAACTGCCCATGCGACGTCAGTTGAATTCACACAAGTAGCTCTTCAAAGAGTGAAACCAGAGATTCTGCCAGCCGTTACATGGAATACGCGAGGGCGACGTCCAGAACGCAGCAGCATCGGCCACGGCCGGGGTAGAGCGGCGGACGCTGCCGCTGTAGCCCGGCCGTGCGTCGGCTGAAAGAAAACAGAAAGGAGCGTCTTTCGAAGGCTGAAAGAGCGGAACCTAGCCAACCTGATGTGCTAGCTCGGGGCTACACCACCGCGCGACACAAGCGCAGACACCGAAACAATTCGGCATGTGAGCTTAGCGATTCCCATTTATGCCGATTTAAACTACACTTGAATCCCGTTCCCACGTTTTCCACCGGACCGCAAAAACAAAACGTAACAGCCAGGAAAACGCAGCAGTGAGGAAGCTTTCGAAAATGAACGTAAATAGCGTAGCTTTGACTTGCAACCATGCATTTCTGCAACTTTGGCTTTCGAAGCTTAAAAACTCGAGAATGTAGGATTGCCGCTTTTTGCGATCGCGGGAAAACACCACGCGTGGCAATGCAAGGTCCCTAGCGATGCCATGATTTGAAGCGCAACAAAAACACACGGACGAAGAACAGAGTAGACGAGTTTGGTTGCGCTTCAAATCGTGGCATCTACTCATCAACTAGCCCAGCAAGACGTTCTCCTCAGTCCCTAGCGATCTCGACTCTCTTCCGCGCTGGCTGCTTGTCAAATGCGTTTAGTACGTCAAGGCTTTTCCTGAAGGGAAAGCGCCTACCGTTTTCGCGACGCCATCAAGGCACGACAAAGTTCGCGGCAGCAAGTTCAACGGTGTTCTGAAAGCTTGAAGTGCACCATAATGACGCTAACACGTGCTATTCTCTTCTCGCGGCGGTGCTTTATGGTCAACACACACTTCAGGCATTTCGAAGTGAAACTTTCGTTGTAAGCGCGGTGACGATGGTGATAGCATAGAGTAACATAGGGCCATCCAGTGGTGGCGCATATGACCCGCATGTGGCTTCATGCAGTCAGTTTCGTACCCAAGGCTGGTAAAGGCTCGTCAAATGTCAAAATAGCGGCTTGCGCGGCTTCGCAGAATCAGATTGCGACGCCTGATCCGGAAACGTACTCTGAGCCACGACGTAACAGTGAGCATTTTAATACATGGTACTATGTGAGCTGCGCCGAGACTCAGCAAAAGCAGCGTAGCAGCCGGGAAAACGCATCACTGAGGAACGTAGGAGCGGGGTTCACTAAACTAAGAAATAAACGTTCCCTAAAAATAAGAAAAAAACTAAATAAAAACGGGAACAAACCATCACCAGCTAAGCTATAGCAGGATAATGCCAACGAAAAAAAAATGAACAGGAAGCCGAGGCTCCAAAGTACTTTAGAAGTAAAGCGAATAACTTTAAAAAAGGAGGCTCCTGCTTCTGTCGGCGGAGAACAGCACAACCCAAAACCGGCACACACCCCACTCAACAGCGGAAGGAAGTCCGGTGCCTCATACTACATCCATTAAAAGCATTTAGTTAGTTTAGTAAGTTTGAAAATTGCGAGAAAGCTGAGGGAGATTTTATAATCCCTATTTATCAGAACCAGTTGCTCCTTTCGCCTTTTGTAATACCTCGTAAAATGCAACCGAATTGGTATTCACCAATTTACAAAACGGAGTCCCATTCGTGGCAAGCAGGGTGCAAAAGGTAGCGTTTTTCTAGCGGCCAGATGTTCGTATCTGGTCTCTACATTTTCTTTGCCTGCCCTGCAAACCAATACTCACCGTATCTTTGGCGTGCGACCACTTAATTCCGTCGGGTCCGGGTTACCGAGGAGGTGCTGTCGAATAAGTCAATCAAGCCGTGCGAAGGAAGCGCGCTATGTACGCGAAGCTGCGCCAAAACAGGCCCAAAACAACCTTCGCTAAAGAAGCCGTCCCGCCGACGCGCCCGCCGGTGTGAGCAGGCACCTGCGCGCGGGGAACGCTGTGTAACAGTTCTCCGCGCCATCTGCACTGCGCTCCGTGAGTGAAAACCACCCTCCCCCTTTTCAGCCGCGTTAGGAATTGCTTGCCGCGCACGCCACGAAGGAACCGTTGGCTGGTAGAGGTAGAAAGTTAGTAGAGGTAGAAAGCTGGTAGAGGTAGAATATAAATTACAATATCAAGGTAAAATGCAGAGATAGGTTTTGGCCGCACAGAAGTGCACTGCTAAATCGGACGAAAGTACGAGCACGATGCAACCACTGGGACAGCCACGATTAAAGGGGCAGACAACCGATTTTTGCCGAGTATGCATTCTCTGTCTCAAATGAAAGGGCATCACTTGCACCTTAACGAGAAGCGGTTTTGAAGATAACACCCTAGAACTTCTTAAATAGAAATTTTTAGATCTATGAGCGGTATGTGTCCTGCCAAAAATAATGCTAGCAACCATGACATACAGTAGCGCGGCAACATACTTTTGTCTGTATGCGAAATGAAAAGCGATATTTAAAACTTGTCCCCAGCTAAAAAAAGTGTGAATCGCAGGCTTTCTTATTCCTTTATGTTTTTTTTTAATTTACCAGTCTATTTTGCACGAAGGCGCCATCTGTTGGGATGGACGATAGGTAGAATCGGGCTTCACGTTGTGGGGGTCGGAAGTTCGATTCTCCCCGGGCGCGTCCTTTTTTTTTAAGCTGCCGTTGGCCTATTTGGAAACTGAAATTGAATACTTTGGCAGAACAAGCGCTCCTGACTAAGACAGAATCGTGAAAGCTTCTTCACTGGGTCTGTTCGCTGAACGCTGCCGTTGATTCTGGGCATGGAAGCTGAGTTAGCCGCACTGAGAGCAACCCAGCGGCAGCGAGCATCATGGCGGGCAGCGTGTCTTATAAATTTTCCGAATAGTGCGCAAAAATACATATACAATTTAAACTTATACAAATACTTGTGCTAAAAGGTTTTCAATAAGTGAATAAACGTGTCAGCAGTTACAGTAGCAGCTATAGGTTTGCAGGTCACGTGACCGGGACACATATTGTAGTGTCAAGTTTCGACACTACGAACCGCCACCCTTCCGATTTCAGCAAGTTTGCTGCCAAATTGAAATTATTTTTAAATTGCTTTTGGTTACCGGCCTGTAGGAAGCTCTGGCTTTTATATGAGCTAGAGAACATATACGCGACAAAAATCTGTTGTCCGTCCCTTTAAAGAAGGAGCCAGCGTACAGGGCAACCCTGACGCTGCATTTATTGACGCTGTTTTCTGCACTTCTTGCGTAGAACCCCTCTTCCGGTGCCACGGTGTTGGCCACATTGGTGGACTCGGGAGGGAAACCTCGCCACTGGGTGCGTGGGGTGTGCCTGGTGAGTGGCGTCCTGATTGTGGCCAGCGTGGTTTGGTTCCTGGCGCGACTACGGGCCACGCCAACCGACACCAATTTGGGCATCTGCCGGACCCCGGGATGCAAGCGACACGCCAGGTTGCTACTGGCCCCGCTCAACCACAGCGTGGACCCTTGCGACGACTTCTCTGCATTCGCCTGTTCGGCATGGAAACCCGTGGCCGAGAGATCGCCTAGCGAGGAATACGAGACGTCGACGGCCCAGCTGGCTACAAAACGCTGGTTCGAGGTAGGCAGCACTAAGGATGTCGCTTTCACTTTCGAGCGTACCATTCTTCGCGTACGTAGCATACTTACGGCTTGCTCGTTTCGAATACACTCCTCAACGTAGTTCCCTGGCTTATCGCCACCTCTCGAGGCCTAATGATCAGAAGCACACCCGACTTTCTGTTTTGATTCCCGCTACTGTGATACTTGTTACTAAGGCTTGACGTTGGGCTAGTTTGGGCTAGTTGGCAAACTAGAGCGTTTCGCTCTAGATTGTCGCTTCTTCCGTCCTCGCCTCTGCGCTGTTTTTAGTCTGACTACATTTTACTTTCACATGGCGAACTCCGAACATGGGAAGGTATCGCAACTAAACCACAATATGAGGACAGTGCGAGGACGCCTAGGCATATCCTAGTGAATGGATTGAAACCCAGCGGTAAACACAGGACACAGTAGAAGAAAACGACGGGGCAAGCTCGCTTTCTTCCACTGTGTCCTGTGTTTACCGGTGGTTTTTAATCCATTCAAACATGTACCAGCTAGCCCAGTCCAACGCCTTGGCATATCCTGAGTGTCTGAATTCGGAAGCAATATCGCCCAATAGAACGCTGGAGATGTTGCGTTCTCGAAATACTCCGCCCGTATACCTAGCGTCACTAGATAAAGTTACTGAGTATTGGCACTCTTTTCTCCTATTGTTCCATGCCGCCGCCATGATCATTGGTCAGTTCGCATCACGTGACATTTGTGTACACTGCGACGGTTCATGGGCGTCGCCATTTTGTTACTTGTGCATTTTCAGTCGGTAAACTGTGGTAGACTTAGCTTAAGTTGACCTCCCTGCACTGCAGCTGCGCGCGACTGACGTCGTTCCGAATGCGAATCAGAGATAACGCATGTACCAGCATTTCAGCAGCAGAAGTGTGTTCAAAGAAGCCAAGAAGCAGTTTTGCTGCATCTTCGGTAGTGTTGTTAACAGACCACTAGTTAACGGCGAGGCCGTAGATGCGGCAATCTCGCAACACCGATAAACACCAAAATGGCCGCCATTGCTGACTTGCATGCCTCAGTAGCGGTACTCTAATACCTTATCTAGTGACACTAGGCATACCTATTGAGACGCTTTCGTTTGCGATCCGCTTCCGCCTCCTGCTTTTGAATGGCTCCCATCTATGCATCACTGGTTGCGCCGTTGATCGTTCCTGCCGCTTTGTATTGCGAGAGCGTAAGAGGGTGGGGGATTTTACTGTTTGGTCGTTCGCTTGTCTGCATTCTTACGCTTTTATATTGCATTTGCGGAGCACTTTCGTTGGCGGCCACATTTCGCTCCTCTAAAGTTTAAGAACGTGGCATGGAACGCCCCACGCTTTTGAACGCTTGAAAGACGCGTGGTGGAAGAGATGCTTCGTTGTCACATACGCTCACGCCAAAGATAGCAACATTTTAAAGACTTTTTTTATTTATTGCCTTTTTTGACAGGATTACAAACTAAACACCCGGAAATGATTACTTGTACACTCAAAACTGCAGCCCTTCTTGGTCCAGCGGGGTGATTACCAACAATGCTTCAACTGTGGGTAGCCACTCTGGCTTAGAGGGCTGAAATTTCTGTATATGCACAAAAGAACCAATTGACTCTTTGAAGTACTGTCGAATGGGTCTGGCATCTGGGTCGGAGTAGCGTACCGCCATCCTGTTTCTCCGGATGCAGTCCGGTGTCTCCGGTCCATACAGCATAATTGCGTCAAACGGCACACCGCATTATCAACATTCAAAAACCTAATACAGTAAGCATCCACAGGCAAATCTTTTTTGTGTGTTCGCTGGAGGATGTCCCAAAAGAACACCGCTCCCCCAACAGTCCAAGAACACGTGCTCAATTGTTTCTGGCTTTTGACACAGAAAACGCAGCTTACCCCATGGCAAAAATCATCCTTTTTCCTCCATCCAGGTCATTACTTCCAGTGTTCCAGTATGGAGCTTAAAAAAGCAAGATTTCACTGCACCTGGGACCGGCATTCCCTTAACTCGCTTAAGTACATCTCTCTCAGGCCTTGAAATATACCTGCTACGGTGTATTGGCAGCGGCAATAAACTCTCGACGATATCTTTGTACAGTTTCTTCCGACTCACCCCGCTTAAATACTCTAAAGAAAACGCACTGAAAGAAAACGGTATGACCACACCACCTCCTTAAAAAATCCTCGTACAGAGCCCCTCATGTACTCAGAGCTCACAACAAATTCAGGCAAAAGTCTTCCATGTCCAAGTCTCAGCTGACAAACTGTCCTAACAAACGCGTCTTCAACATCACGAAGAAACAAACCTATTGGCCACTTGCCTCAAAAATAAATGCGGTTAACCGAGTCCGCCTTCACGCACTTTCCGAAAAAGTTTCGTCCTGTTCGTTCTTTCCCATGATGAACAGCAGATAAACACGGCGAACACATTTTAAAGACGATAGTCTTTCCTCGGCTACTTGAACGGGAAAATTTTGGTCTGTCTGTCTGTATGTCTGTCACTCGATTGAGCCAGCAGGCCAAAGTGAAACAAATGTTTCGCAATAACTCACGGCCAAACCTAGACGTACAAGTCCTGTGTTAATGTTGATACTTGTCAACATTGTTGAACAAGAACAAGACATTACGAAAATATAAGGCAGAAAACCAATACATGAGGGATATTTGCAGTGTTCCTTTATTAAAAAAATTACGGATGCCTGTTTTTTGCGGCAGCAAATAAAATACTACATCAACTGCAAAAACCCCTCGCATGCTGTGGCCCGCGCTACCTGGCGCAATTAAAAAATCACATGGCAACAGCAACAAAAGGTTGCAGTAGATAGGTTTTGCGTTCCGCTTGGAACGCTCGTGTAGTAGGGCAACGTGGTTCTATAAACATAGTCAGGTGCCTCGATTCACGCGCGTCTCCGCCGTACGGCCGCGCTGGCATCGAGGCACCCGACTTGGAGCACTGGAACGCGGGAAATTTAAATTGACTTGAGCAAACTCGTAGCCTGTTATCTTGGAAGGAACGAGACTGGAAAGGAACAGCATGAGAGGTGAGCGTGAAAGAGAAAGGATGCATTTACTTGCCAGAGGCACCAGTCGACTATCGTCTTGCGTTGATATTTGCAACGAAAGGAGCAGACACCCGGCCGATTTTTTTTACAGGTGAGCTGTCGTACCCTAACTTTTCGTGTGTATTTTTTGCGTCCGTATGACTAGAAAAGCCTCTCGTTTCTCAGCTCACGGGCCGGTGTATCTGCACGTTCCCTGAGGGACAAACGTGTTCCCCTCTCGCACTGTGCGCACACCCTCTCTCATCGGTCACCTGTCCGCCTTCCGTGCTTCTTGTTAACTGATGAAGCTGTTTATGCTTCAGTTCCATCGATGCCTGGCGTCGCTCAAAGTGCACAGGAGGAAAATGCTAGGTTATGAGGTGTGATGGCCAAGAAGGAAGTATATAGTAATGCCTGACGACGCAGATACCGTGCCGCAAAATTTTTAAAGCAAAGCCTTCTGTGCCTCACTGATGGCGACTGTCCCGTTATGAAAACGCACTTCAAGAAAGGCAACTTTACTCAACGAGTTTAACAAAATGATGATGATAAGCGAAGGAACGTCAAGCCTCTCAAGAAAAAAATTAGCTCGGCTATGCCAGGATATACGTAGCGTGAGCTAAGCTTCAGCTGGTTATTCTTAGCTTTCCTGGTTGCCTATGGATTAGCTTATCATGCTTACTGCTTCTTCAATGACACGCACACGGTATACGCATTATGTGACACATGTATATTTATCAAGCGGCTCCGGCGCAGCGTCACCAATCGCCCCAGAGCTAAGCTGGTTCCGCAGGCGCACGCCGGTGTTGCTGCGTCGCACGAGCCATCGGTTCCACACCCGGCCACCCTTCGCATGACCATCAAGTGGACCGTGCCGCCACGTGCGGAACGGAGGTCGGCGAAGGCGCTGGGCGCGTGGGGTGTGTGAGACGCCGGGCAGCGAGCAACGTTCTCTGCGCCGTGTGACGTCACTGCTCCTCGCGCATGCGCAGCAGGGCTCCCCAGGAGCCACGCGAAACTGCTCAACCTCGGCCAGTGTAGCTCACGCTACAAAAAAGGTCTCCCTAGTTGGATTCGAACCTGGTCCCATCGCTTTATGAACCCGGCGTCTGTCCGACTGCTCTATAACGGCCACATCTGAAGCTTTGCGTTGTCGCCGTCATCATGTAACCGAGAGAACGATTGGAAGACCGACTAGTGAAAGAAAGCAATGGAGGAGACTGTCACGAAATTGTGAGGGGAGGGTGGTTCGCTGTGGCGGCGCGAGCACTCTCCGAAAGTGTGCGGTGGGGGAGGGGGGAGGGGACAGTATGCTGTGCCCGCACGAGGCGCTCGTCTGCGCAACTCTTGGCGAAAACGTGATGGAGGCGTGCGCGTGACGATGATGTGCGTTCGCTTCCTAAGACGCGGGTCGCGGTCCCTTCCTGAGATGCACTTTGCGCCGCCGACGCAGAGGCTCACCATAGCTGCCGTCGAGGGAACCCACGAGTGAGTGCTGCCTCAGCGCACTGATAACCATCAGGGGTGAGGGCTGGACTGGGAGTGAGGCAACCGGTCGTGCGCTTCGTCAGCCGCTGCAGCTAAACGAGCTAACAGAGTGGAGGCTGAGCACCACCGACGCCAGTACCCAGACAGGGCTGAACATTGAGCGAAGCAACCGGTGCTTGTGCATCATCAGCCACTGCAAGTTAAACTTTAACCTACACTTGTAACCCTAAACTTGTAACCCTACAAATAAGTCTGTCTTGAAACTCTTTGCCTCAACATATTCTGCACCTTCAAAACAGCTAAACAGCTGCGCCCAAATTTCGCATGAGGGAGAATCGTAATGGCCAAACATTTTTTCTTCGTTCAATTGCTCTATCATCTCATTCGGAGAGTTAAGCAGTTTCTATGTGTTCGTAACGCGGGCGTTGGCTTTGGACTTTGGCTGTGCGGAAGTGGACAGATGTTTGGGTGCGGAGGCGCGCGTCGGGGATTGGCTGCGTCTAGTGACGACGTAAGCTGTGACGTGCAGGTGTCCTTGTAGTTGAGCGAGACGTTGCGTGCTCGGAGGAATTAGTGTCCGACCTACTGATAAGAGGGGCAGACATTAAAAAAACTGTGGTTGATTACTCTCTCATAGGCATCAGTAAAACACGAAAGTGAAATGGGCAGCGAAATCTGCAGCTGAGCATGAGTTGCGGGTCGGCGGCTTTCTTGTGGGTGTGCTTGGCGAGCGACGTCCTGCTGGCGGGTCGCTTCGGCAACGGTGTTCTGGCGTCATTTCCGTGACGGATATGACGTCAGTGAAATCTTTGGGTATCGCGGCATCAAACACTTCCGTGTTAAAATATGAATCCCGAAAACGAACAACCTTCAGTATAACGTACTCTTTAGTGCTACAGGTTGCTTTCCCGCAAGAAGACCCTGCGTGCAAGAGTGCACCCTTCACAGGCCGCTTGCTTCATTGTACTGGCGTCCCTTCCGTGACGGATATGACGTCAGCGAAATCTTCGTGTATCCGGCAATAAAACACTTTCGTGTTAAGAAAGCCAAGTTAAAGCTAGCGAAGACCACCAGCTCCGCTTTTTCTCAGTCTCCGCATCTCAATTGTGAAAGTGGCCGAATTGTTTTATATAAGAGAGCGCATATTCCCCCGGAAAATGTCTTTCCAGCAATTATTCTGAGCTTACAAGTGAAACCGAGTTTCAGAGGATCGGTTTAAGCTTGCTCTTTGTAATCTGGCTTACCCACATTGTGTTGCTACAGTGAAGCCTACTAATGAAGAAAAAATAGGCGAACTCCTCGCGAGCGCGGCAGGAAGGAGACCACCAACAACCAGCGGGACACGGAAGTCAAGCGAAAGCGCAATTCCCGCCGGGACCATGAATGCCTAAAGGCGGAATTCGCAAGACGTCGCCGTGGCTACAACACCGCTGAAAACTTCGCCTGCGGGACAGCGCGGTTTGCTCGGGAGTTTGTGGCCGACCATTCCGGCGTCCCTTGTGCGGTGTGTGATCGTCTGTAGTTTTAGCCGGACCTCAGTGCTGTGATTAGTAACCCAGGAATAGCTCCGCTGGCCATCGACTTTTAAAGCAAAGTTTTACTAATTTCGTCCAGCGGTTTCGCCCCGGATGCGCAAATTCACCTTTTGACCTCTGACACACACCTTGGGACACACCCCTTAAAGCGCATCGCGTGATTCGCCTGGCCCACTTTCAGCGCTGCGCACAAGGCCCGTTTTCATTCGTTCTGCTCAACTGATCAGCTGAGCGGCGCGCGGTTGCGGGCGCTCAGCTGATCGGCAGCCGTCAAACCCCGCCGCCTCCCACGCATGCGCCGATGGGTCGTCTCGGGATACGTGACTCATCTTGCGCCCAGCGAAGAGGAACACTGGGTTCGCTGCGAATGAAAGTGAGGCGAGCCTCCTTCTGTGAGCGTTGCACGGGACCGAACGGCATTGAGCCGCGGTCGGCAAGACAGCTACATCAAAGGTTAACCAAGGGAAACCAAGACTCAGACTAAGCCAAGCTTTTGCTTTGCATATAGTAAGGTTATCTGAGTTAAGCCGCAACCGTTTTTTACAGAATGTAATGGCACTAAGTTTTTTTTAACAGTGCAAAGGTGTTGGAAGGACACGTGGGGATACTTGCGTAAAAATTGTGCAATGACACCTGGCCGTGCAGTGGCCCCACAGGGCTTTCCGGGGACGTATCGATTTTGTTTCTGAACTCATTTGTTAAAAAATTCCTCTCTCCATCCCCAAAGCCCTCAAAAAGTAGTGGTCAATGCCTAATACGGCCACGAACGCACGCAGGGTTTCCAGTCAGCGCTGACCACCGGCTCCAAGGTGCTGCCAGTGGGCGCCAATGCACTCCGCATGTACCAAGCCTGCATCGCGTCAGCCAAGAGCAGCACGCCGTCCCGCATCCACGACCTGCGCGACCTCATGCGCTCGCTGGGCATCCCGTGGCCAGAACGTCCAAAAAGCGGAAGTCCCCTCGGCGTGCTCCTCCAGCTCGCCCTGAAGTGGAAGGTACGACCACGCGATTGCACACGCTCATGCATGAGCACTCATACACTGCGGCACTTAAATGACCGCATAACGCCATGAACGCTGAAGCCGAAGCGTTTGTAGCTTGGGTACGTACGAGTTAATGTGAGTGGCAGGTATAAGAACAGGTTACGTACTACGGATGCACTGACAGGGCAAGGGTGCGTCTTTGCGGCTTGATTTCAGATCAGTATTGAGAAGGATGTTCCAGATACGGAAACACAATTATTTGTGTTCACGAGGCAAGAGCAGGGGCGTGTCGATTCCGGAGACGGGAAGAAGGGATGCTGCTAAAGTTGGCCCGGCTTCAAAAGAGCTTTGTCTATCTTTTCTACGCACCCTCCCGACCGCCAACTCTTACACGTAGCCGTGACCAAGCCCTACTGAACGAAATACACGTGTTTTCACTCATCACCCTGCTAGGTGCACTTTTTTGGTAAAGGGTGTGCTGCCTACGGGGGGCGTCCGAAGATTGCAGCCGAAACTGCCGCTAGCAAATTCACAGGTACAGTCTCGAGCTGCATGTTCCCATACTTTTGCAGGAGAGGTAGGGCTACAGTTAATAATACCGTAAATTTGGCCAGAAACTTGGGTTTGCGTCGATCCTCCTTTTCTCTAAATATTCGATGTATAACTCTTCAAAGTCACATTTGATCAACGAGGCACGCAGTAGGGAAGGCTTCGTAGTAAATTGAACAACCTGAGACCATTTCATGTGCACCGAAATTTTTACACTGGAGAGCCCTTGTGTAGCGCACACATTTGTCATAATTAAAGACCATAGCCTTTCTTGGGCTACCTAAACACTAAAATTTTGCACTGCCTCTGTGGATATCTGTACCTTGATTTAGGCACCCGAGAAACACTTCGCAGAATTCTCGAACAGCAAATTTACACAGGCAATGTTTCTCAAAGCCACAAAATGTGGGAACACACTTCATACTTCAGCAAAAAAAATATTGGGCATATTTGCGGCAAAACGTCAATACATAAGTGGTATCTGCAGTGATCTTTTATTTATTAAAATACCAGGAGGCTTGATTTTAGGGATAGCAATAAATAAGTGTTGAAAACAAATTTTTGACTGTACAATGGAAACAGCGCCCGTGCCCGGCACTAGACCTTCTGGCGCTGTTGCGAAAAGTCCACCCGTAAGGAAACATTGCAGCAGGTACCGCGCGAGCAGTGGAACGCGGGAAAAAGTTCAGTTGGCGTTCACAAACCTTTACCATGTTTTTCGAGGGAGGTGCGAGACGTGTGGAAAAAAATTTAGGCATCTCCACGAAGTGAACCATGACGAGTAGGCGAAGCACTGGGGACCGTTCCTACCGTAAATCATCCGTGGCATTGCCCACTCGCGCATGTAAATGAGTGACAACGCGTGCGTACAGTATATAAATTTCCAATCCAGTTCAATCCGATACAATTTAATTTAATCCAATCCAATCGAATCCGAATCCAATATATCCAATCCAATGCAATGCAAATCCCAATTCAATCCAATTCAATACTCCTCGCGCATGCACAACACTGTACACGGACGCCAAGCTTCAGACCTAAGGTGCTTCGCTAAGGTGCTTCCTAAGGTGCTTCGCCTTTAAAAGAGCATACCAGGTTGGCGACAAAGAGAACAGAGGCATTTACAAGGCAGGGGCGGCATGCGTCTATCGTCTGTCGACATTTGTAGCGCAATTAGCAGATACTCGGCCAATTTTCTTGTTGGCACTTAGTCAAGCTGAAGCCTCTTGTTCTCGTGGGTCGTTTTTTTTTAGCCAGTTCTCGACCTTGTTATACTAATCATGGTCTTAGACCGTAACCGACAAGCCCAGCAACAAGTTCTCGTGAAACCTCTTAAACGCGTCAAAGGAGCAATCCACCATTTCAAAGGGCCGTTCAACGCAGACTTGCAAACCAAGACCAACCTATTGAGCAGCTTGTATATGTAACACAAACAAAAAAAAAAAGAGACAGTCTACCGCCCACAAAGGAGACCATTCTCTATACATTATGCTGCTTTCAGCCTTGCCGATGATGCGAGCATTTCTTGAGATAGTAAATGGCTATACCTAGCCAACAAAAGAGCGCCGACTACGTTCAACTCCATTCGCCGCCCTTGAAAGCTTATTAGTGGCGTATAAAGACGCTTACCGCAAAGCATGCTTACCGCACTGGACAAACATGGTAGAACCGTGGGCGTGAAAATTAACATGCAGAAAACTAAATTAGTTATGAATAACCTCGGGACAACACAGCGGTTTGAGATAGGTGGCGAGGCAGTAGAGGAAGTGGTAAGCGAATACATCTACTTAGGCCAAGTTGTGACTCCGGATCCCAATCATGAGGCAGAGATAACTAGAAGGATAGGATTGGGGTGGATTGCATTAGGCAGCCATTCTCAAATAATGAATGGCAGCCTACCATTTTCCCTGAAGAAGAAAGTGTGTGACAGCTGCATCTTACCGGTACTCACCTACGGGGCAGAAAGTTGGATGCCCACTGAGAGTGTTCAACTTAAATTGAGGACGACTCAGCGCGCAATGGAACGGAAGATGATAGGTGTAACAATAAGGGACAAGAAGAGAGTGGAGTGGGTCAGGGAACAAACGCGTGTTAAGGACATACTAATCGAAATTAAGAAGAAGAAATGGATGTGGGCAGGGTATGTAATGCGAAGGCAAGATAACAGTTGGTCATTAAGGGCAGCAGAGTGGATCCCTAGAGAAGGCAAGCGTGGCAGAGGGCGGCAGAAAGTTAGTTAGGCGGATGACATCAAGAAGTTTGCCGGGGTAAATTAGTCACAGTTAGCACAGGACCGGAATAATTGGAGAATAATGAGAGAGGTCTTTGCCCTGCAGTGGGCGTAGATAGGCTGGTGATGATGATGAAAGGCGCTAAGATTTTTTAAATCTTGCTTTTTCATGGCGTCGCTCCCAGTGATTCCTCATCTATCGCCCGTGCATGACCACAGGTGGCGCTCTGGTTCCGGGTTAGGCTCTTGAGGACGTTTCGTCTCGGCGCTACCGAGGAACGCCGTGTTGTTGAGCTGAGCGCCCAACGCTACCTCCTGTTTGACATCAAGCACCACCGACACATCATGAAGTCGAACAGCTATGCCTCCTACTGGAGATCCTACCATAAGTAAGCCCGAGAAGAACTTTTGGAAAGATTGATTGAATACGGTGCCATTTTTAGTCGAGAAGTGTTACACGACTGTCGTTCCATTTTTTGGTACCTGTTCCATAAATACCGAAGCCAAATACTAGAGCGGCGAAAAATGATGGCCACTGTTTTGTCCTTCTATAAAAAACACTTTGCAGAAGTATGCTGCCCCGCGTAAACTCCTAAACGTAAAAAGAATTGTTTGCTCGCCTAAGCACTTCATTCATTGACCAGCCTTTAATCCACTGGAAAACAACGGCCTATTCAAATCCCAACGAAATTTAAGCCGTCAGTTCACCCGGTAGGGCAGATACTGTTGAGCAATTTCTGTTCGTACCCGCCAGCCTAAATAGCATGGTTCTCCTTTTCTAGTTTTGCCTTACTTATAAGCGATCGTTATATATGTGTCACCAGGCAGTAGTTTTTACCATGCTACTTGTAAGACACATTAAATGTGTAACTAATTGGCACAGGTGTCGTCGTCGGATGCCCCTCTTGCAAGAACCTCCCTTTTTTCTATACGGGTTTTGGACTAACCAGTGATTTAGGGTTTTTTACCCTGATCAGTGGGCTAAGAAGCGTCGTCAGCAAAAAAAAAAATCCCTTTGAGTGACCCGTTTTTTTTTTTAGTTATATATTGTCACTTCAAGAACTGCATCCCTGGGGACACACTCACAAGTCTGTTCTTTTATAATGAACTGACAACTCTCCCCGGATAGTAATTCTTCTAGGAATGCGCGTAAAAGCGAGAAACTGATTGTGCATTGCCACTGGACACACTGGACAACAAACCGGAGTCGATAGTAGAGGAGGCTCGCGTTTAGCATGGTTTTCCTGTACATCTCTAGAGGTCAGCTGATGCACTTGTTTGATCGTGGCCTCGCCCATAACGAACGAATGGCAGGACTGAGAAAATGTCATTGAGTTATAATACCGATTCCCTTAATGCATGGCATAAGCCGCATCTTGACGTTGTAACTGAAATAGTGTCACAAAAAGTGACTAAAAATTGCATTTGTGTATTTTGGTTAGGTCCTGCCAGTTGCGACCAGGCCATGGAAATATTCCCGTGGAAGCAGCTATCATTTCCTCAAATCAGTTTTAAGCTGAAGTATTTCCTGGACGTAAAGACCTCACTCGCCCAATCTCTTGCATGTCCGCCAGCCTGCATGGTCAGGCTCCGGTTTTTGACTTGCAGTTTCAGACCGCTTTTCGCTTTGAAGAGAAAATTCCAAAGCATCAAAAGGCAGGTTTTTAGAATTTTAAACAAAGAACTGAAGACGATTGTAGTCAGGGATGACGAAGTCCGAGCGTGGCTCACACGGGCCAGCATAGTGGTAAAGCAGCTAGGTGAGTTCTTACTTGGTAGTCAGTAAAGACGGTTTTTATGTCTCACAGATACGGGTCCCTTTGTGTTGCACCTCCTTTCGCGACAAGCTTACGGAGTCGGCCTTTAGAGCATCGCCACAGTTTCTGCAACATTGAAGAGCATTTTACAGACGCGCGGTCTCGTTGTAGGACAGACAGCGTCATGCGAAGTGCAGCACGTACGTCACTTGCTGCACCTCCTGTAGAGAATGCCGCATATCGTAGATGTGCGGCTGCGCAAAGTTAGATCACTCATGATCACAACTTACGAATAGTAGTTGCACTTTACGGTGGTGTTACTTTTCTAGCCAATCAATTCCTACTTTTATCAACCATCATAAGTGTAGTTCAGAAGGATTACATTGCATAGTGATGTCAACAGCATCGTCATCGACTCGTCGAGAGTCTATCGCGAGTGCCGGTCAGCAGACCTAAACGATGTGCTAGCTCCGCATTCGACGTCTGCGCTTCCGTAGACATGACTAATCAATGAACATCACGAGCAAGGTGGCGTTATAATGCGTATTTTAGATGCGACGCTGAGAGCATCTCTTGTCGGCGGCCCTGTCCTTCCTGCGTGCGTCCGTTGTTGTCCGCGTGCGTCCGTTGTTGTTGTCCGCAGCCACTCTCCCCCTCTCCTCTCCGATAGCGAACACTCTCTCGCGAGGGGCATTGGATTGGATTCGATTGGATTTGCTTGGCTTGGCTTGGACTTGACTTGGATTAGATTGGATTTGGATTGGATTGGATTAAAGTGGATTGTGTTGGATTGTGTTGCGTCATAGCCGCGGCACTCTCTCTCTCCGCGGTCTCCTCTCCTTCGGGCGCGCTGCGCATATAACCGGTGTGCCGCTCTCCGGCGGCCTTTCGGTCGACGGTTGCTCTCCGCATGCGCTTGAACCCCCCTCAGCGTCGCATCACACCAGGGTTCCCGCGAGGGGAGGTGGGCGTAATTTTTCTCCCCGATGTCGATTGCTAGGTAGTTACTCCCCGGTATCGATTGTTATGCCAGCCGGTGCCACACGGGTAGCGATTGCATCGCAGAACTGCGGAGTGCCACCGTCGCCAACACCACCTGTTGCTCACAACAGCCGGGTTAGCAATGGCAAACGCTACAAGCAAATTCGGACCTATAATCTACTCTTGTGATCTTCCGAAAGTTATAAAAACCGACCATAACACATCCACAAACACTGCAACCACTTTCTTAACCCCAAACAGCTACTGTTCACTGAGTTACGCATGGGCCTCGAATAGTAGCACTGAAAGAACGCAGCACTTAACAGCCCAGCATGGATGCTGCGGCGGTCGCTTCACGGACGACCTTGCAGGTTGGATTGGTATCTATGACAGTGTGTGAAAAAGGCGTTAATAACGTGGTCACGAAAGCCACTATAAAGCACAATAGAAACAAATAGCCAGAGCTGCTCCAAGAAGAATACAGGAGGTGCCTATTAGATTGCCCGCGAGGCTTTCTTACAGAAGAAAATTGATGGGAATGGTAGGCGCGAAAAGGAAGAAAGGAGCGTGTATTACTTAGCAGAGGCGGCAGGATGCAATCACTTTTCTGCATTTGCTGCGAAGCCAGCAGATGCTCGTTCAATATTGCTGTGCATGTTGAGCTAGTCGACATATCAGATTTAGAACATTCAGGGGCCATTAAATTTATTTCTAGACGGCAATACTGCAAGCACTTAACGCACGGCATCCATGACTGACTCAGAGTCTTCACGGCGGACGACCGTGACGTGGAGGCTGTCAGCCAGGACGAGATAAACAACAGCTCCGACATACAAACAGACATCCTAGAAGAGTGGCTGCCTGTGATCATCAACCCGCTACCAAAGCCCGCGCTTCTCAGTGTCGCCGAGCTGAGTAAAATGGCGTCTGGTGTGCCGGAAACATCGGAGTGGACATCACAGCTGACGGCCAACCTCCCAGAACCTGCGTATGGCGCAGAGGACAGGGTGCTGCTCAGAGACGTGGCCATACTAGAAGCCCTCGGTGCGGTGCTGCAGAGGTACAACGAAACCGACGTTCTGGACCACTTGGGATGGCACTTTGCACAGTGCTACGGGCCCGTGGCGGACGCATCGCTGCTTCGTGCTCGCTACGGTGATGAGTACGCCGCTTCGCTCCAATCGCCCATCTTCTGCGCAGTCGAAGTCGAAAACGTTTACGAGGTAAGCGCTTCAACTTCGCACGGTCGCTGCAGTAATGGTCGTAATATAATCGTCCTACTAATAAAAATGTGTTACGAACTATTTTACTAGAAAATATTGCCACCACGTAATGACAGTTTCGGTCCGATCAATAACGTAATGGTCCCGCGAAACGTGTGGGAAGTTCCAGTGATGCTTTTATATGTAAACACCTATAAACCAAATAAATATATGGCAGGGAGTTTCCGCATCCATCGTACCCACCAACTATATTGTCTTTAAGAAACGCAGCAGTTATACACGGCAATTTTTGTAGCGTGAGCTACACTGGCCGAGGTTGAGCAGTTTCGCGTGGCTCCTGGAGAGCCGTGCTGTGCATGTGCGAGGAGCAGTGACGTCACACGGCGCACAGAACGTTGCACCCTGCCCGGCGTCTCTCACCCACCCCACGCGCCAAGCGTCTTCGCCGACCTCCGTTCCGCACGTGGCGGCGCGGTCCACTTGATGATCACGCGAGAGTTGGCCGGGTGTGGAACCGATGGCTCGTGCGTCGCAGCAACACCGGCGTGCGCCTGTGGAACCAGCTTAGCTCTCGGGAGATTGGTGACACTGCGCCGGAGCCGCTTGATAAATATACATGTGTCACATAATGCGCATACCGTGCGTTTGTGTCATTGAAGCAGCAGTAAGCATGATAATCAAGCTAATCCTAGACAACCAGGAAAGCTATGAATAACTAGGTAAACCTCAGCTCACGCTACGTATATCCTGGCATAGCCGATCTAAGCCACTGCTAATTTTTTCACGTAGTCCCTGAGTTTATTTGCAATCGGGAGTGGCGCGAACAACTGTGCGGGACGTAACTCTGTTGGCTCTGCTGTTTTATTTACATACGGTAAGAACATTCCCAAAACATTTCGGTAGATAACACGTAACCGTGTATACACTGCAGGACAAGCTTGCATGCACTAACGTAAAGAAGGGCATTTCCTCTCGCATTCAAGCCAAGTAACGGCGTTATTTATATTGCTCTTCCACAGGCCGTTGTAACTGCGATGTATGCGGCCAGTCGGTTCGACGCCGCTTCCCGGGAGACCCTGAGCGCTGACCTGCATGGGGTTGTGGACGCGGCCAAGGAGATCATCTCCGCGGGGTCCTCATGGCTGGATGAAGGCACGCGAGCTCTCGTCATGCGCAAGCTGGACGGTGTTGGTCTCGCGCTTTGGCCGGACGACCTTCTACTCAAGGAAGTGCCGGGGGTTTCTGCGTACACCTGGTTCCCGGAGAACACAACATCCTTCTGGGACCTCTGGATTGAGTTAAGGCTTAAATTTTCCCAGATTTCCCGGGATCCAGAAGACAAGGCCGTGGAAGCCCTGGCCAACCACGCACTGCCCCACTTTGACTACGACTATCTCGGCAACCGTGTGGTCATTGCCGTGGCCGGTCTGCAAGAGCCCTTCTACTACGTCGACGGAACCAGGTAAGCGACGCCAATCGGCCGTAGCTGTCTTAAACTCGACAGTTCTTTTGAGCTATCTAAACTGGAATTGTGGTCCACCTGTCGCCGGAGTCAATTAAAAATCGCTCGTGGGTCATTCATACATCTTCTGGCTGGTGCGCACTGATTCTAGTAGGCGGAGTTACTTCAGATTGGGGTTCCTCAGTTTTCGACTAGTGGAAACCAGAATGCCACCCACTGGTCATCTCAGGCTGGTGAACTTCCAGTAACGTCTAACGCACAAATCGCTAGGTGCTCGCCCGAAACCACCGGTTGTCACAATAAGTTCACTTTGTCCGCGAGTGAGTCACACCGCTCTAATTCGAGACGCGTAAGTTGCTACGGTTCCACTCGTTATCCACTTGTGACTCACCCATTGGTAACCAGTAAGTCAGAAATCACTTGAAACTCGCCAGTGACGTATTTGTGCCCCAGCCGTCTTTCTCCTTTGAGTGATGTCACCAACGGGTGGATCAGCCCCTGGTGGCACGTCCCTCAGAAATCACTAGTGAGGAAAGAGTGAAGCAAGGTGCGCCACCAGTGGGCCACGCCACATAGCAGCAACCAGGAGGATCGATCCGTGGTCGCTCACTTGTGGTTGACTAACCAGTGCCTTGTAACCCACAAGTTGCTTGTGATCTGTCAGCCACCTCTAGATACATAGTGGGGTCACCGGTGGCTTATCACTGATGAACCACCAGTTCGTGACTCGCCTGAGGGGTGCATCGGTCTGCCTCATTAATAAATATAATTTCCGCTGAAAGTTACGATACGGCAAGTGCATTTTCACACTCTGGCTGACATGCTAGTTAATTGGCTTATTTTAGGGGCCGCTCGCTCGTCTGTATTTTTGGGTAAGAAACAAATGAAGCGCATCCTCGCAACTATTTCAACGAATTCTAGCCGATTGTCGTCGATGATGAAGTAACTAAAACCAGCAGTTGGGCGGATGGCTTCGACGCACCAGCAGTTTGCGAAGCACGTGATCTGTTTGCGGAGAGGTCATTTTCAAGCCCTGATATGCACGGAGGGTGAACGACACGCCTGTTTCCATATTGAGATACCAATTTAGGGAACATATTGTCACGAAGCAAAGAACGACAAAGTTTTTTTTTTCAGTAAATAAACCTTGTTTACTGAAAGAGTCCTGCATCGTTCTTGGCTTAGTGACATCTGACGGAGCCTGGCTGTACAGACACTTTGAGCACCCGATAACAGGCCAAGCAAGTCCAAGCCGACGTCAGCCGCCCGCTGCAAGATCTTCTCCCAGAGATTGGTCTTCTTTGTGATCACCCAGTAAACAGAGGCTGCGACCATGACCAAAGCTTCCAGTACGTCCCCTGTCATCCTGCAGCAACGACGGAAGCACCACTTTTCAACAAATCACCCTAGTAAGTCCTGAAGATTGGCTCAAAACATTTCAGTGAGTGCAAATCTCCAACAGGTGGGACAAAGAAGAAACCCTGAGTGATGTTCGTCCCTAACATCGGGGCCCCATCTTGAGTCTGGTTTGAAAACTGCAAGAGGTTGATGACGCCATGGCCTGTTTTCAAAACGAAACTTTCGAAAACGTTTACTAGTGTGGTTCGTAAGTAACGAGCTGGGCATCTGCTGCAAACGGGCACCCGACAATCTCACGAAGCTTTAAGAAATGAAGATGCCCCTCCAACGATCGCAGCCAGAAATTAGGAAAGAGAAGAGGAAGCGTTTTTTATGCGTGGTGTCAAACAAGAGCTATTCTCTCGACTAAACCGCAACCTCGCGAAAACCGTTGCCGTTTGTTCCCGACATTACCCATATTGAAAATATTCTCGACGGCCACTTGGGGCAATAAAACCGGCAATTAACCGCATTAGCGGGGAATGCCTTGGACACCACTGGAGTGACAACGGACGCCGCACGGAACAGAATCCGCGCCATCGTCCGCGAAGCACTGCGGAAGCTCTTCCCAGTGACATTGCTGCCCGAATTCGCTTTACTCGACGATGTGATCCGGGAAGAAGTGCAACAAGCACTGGGGACTTATACGCCCCCGAAAGCACCATACCAGCTGCAAGGTGTGGCTTACACAGCAGTTGTTAAGGTGTTGTTGCCCTTGGCCATCTCTAACTCGTCGCCAAGAGGCTCCGTTTAACCGCCTGCTGTCACCTACCCGACCCCCCGAAAAAACTACAGGTGGCTAACCCCCGATCTCCGTCCTCAGTGCCTCCACTTCGGAGAAGCCGACCACATTTATCGTAGGTGACCCTACAAGAGACTTGAACTACGAAGCTTTTCCGTGGTCTCCCCGTGCTTTTTGCACTACCAGAGTCCATGTGAGATCAACGAGTAGCTGTCGCAGACCATACGGCGCCCAGCGCTCTTCAACCGTTCGCCGTCGTCCGACCCGTCCAACTGCCGAGCCGTCCCACCAACGTTGACTTGCGCGTCGCAGATCCCCCAGGCCACGTAGGGGAACCTCAAATCCTCTAACGACGCAACGACACACCAAAAACCGCGATTCTCAACGGCCCTTCAGCCGGACGACCCGATCTAACCTGATGTACCTCCGAACAGGACTTCAGCCACAGGGAACGCCACACCCGACATGAATGAATGATTGATTGATTGATTGATTGATTGATTGATTGATTGATTGATTGATTGATTGATTGATTGATTGTAGGGTTTAATGCGCCGACGCAATGCAAGCGATGAGGCGCGCCGTAGTGGAGGGCTCCGGATTAATTTTGACCACCTGGGGATCTCTAACGTGGGCCGAAATCTCGTACACACGGGCGTTTTTGCGTTTCGCCCCCACCAGAAAAGCGGCCGCCGCGGCCGGGAACCGAGCCCGCGACCTCGTGCTCAGCAGCGCAACGCCTTAGCCACTGAGCCATCACGGCGGGTCACACCCGACATGACCAAGGCAAACATTATCAAGACGACGACGCGTATACCAGTGACCGTCAACACGCACTAGCTAAGATAAGACGGCCCAACGCACACGGACGCCGACTACTCAATGATCAGCAGAACACTCCGGACGAAACTGAAAAAAAAGTTACGACGAGATGGGATGGTCCTCATATCCGTACAACAGAAACCAAGGATAGCGGCAATATAGACTACGACATTTGTGAGGCAAAATTGTCCTAGGTATCAAGGTAAAATATCGTAAAAAATAATCTTCTGTTGCATAACTGCGAAAATATTTAGCCAGTTGCGTTTTGCGGACGATAGCTGTACATCAGCTTCTACCATCTGTCCTTGTGGTTTATGTTCTGGGCGTATTCGAGCCTTCTGGTAAACTAGGAATTCGGAATTGTATTTTCGTAAAATGGCCCGAAAGTCTATTAGTGGAGATCTGAAAGGACTTGTTTCTTATAGAGGCACTACTTCTCTGTACAACTTTTCGAACATCCACCACCCCCACCAGCCTATCTACGCCCACTGCAGGGCAAAGTCCTCTCCCATAAATCTCCAATTACCCCGGTCCTGTGCTAACTGCGACCAATTTATCCCTGCAAACTTCTTGATCCCATCTGCCCATCTACCTTTCTGCCACCACCTGCAACGCTTGCCTTCCCTAGGGATCCACTGTTGCCCTTAATGACCAACGGTTATCTTGCCTTAGCATTACATGCCCTGCCCACGTCCATTTCTTCTACTTTATTTCTGCTAACATGTCTGCTAATATGTCGAACATCATACCTTGAAAATTACGGCCACCATTATCTCCATCTTCAACTAACCAGTGGAGTATGCGAACGCTAGAACTGATGGATTATAGGTGCACCACCGAACCCGAAACGGTGGTCGAGAGACTCAGATTTAGCTACTGCAACGTAATTCGGGGATAGACGTCTAAAGAAAAAGATCCTTGAGGACACTGCATTCATCTCCAATTTGTCTGCAGTGCAAAATATGAATTACTGGTGGAGACAAGAATCACGCCATTCCTGAGCCCAGGTTACTGCCACAGGCCGACTGTTTGAAAGTTCTGGACTACTATGTGGCACTCTTGGCTGCATTAATCATTGAAACATTACAACATTGTGGTCGGCTTTCTCGCATAGACACTATCGCATACGCTACATCGGCAGCCGTTTGTCTTAACACCGTCTTCTCTTTGCAGATCGATGTTCTACGGCGGAGTCGGCTTCTCGTTCGCCCTGCAGCTGGTCCGTTCCTTGGACGAGGTCGGTCGCCTGGTGCGCCCCGATCCCCGAAATGGCAGCTCGAGCGACCAGCTTCCCGAACTGAGCGGATCGTGGTTCTCCGAAGCCTCCCGCTCTGCCCTGGCCACAAGTGTGTCCGGCTGCTTTACTGGTGATGCGGCCGCCATGCCGACGTCACCGCTGGAGATGACTACTCCTGGCCTGGAAAAGGGCATCACGAGCGGCCTTGCCATCCGTTCAAGCCCGTTCCCTGAAGTTCCGGCGCTGGAAGTGGCTTACGCCGCACTGATGTCATCCCTGAAAGCCACCGGAAAAGACGCTAGCCACGTCCCTGTCCTCGAGGGCTTCAGCGAGCAGCAGGTTGGTAAACCGCGACAGTGAAAGAACTTAACGATACTGGCAGTACAACTTCCGTATACTGCCAGTAAACTCAGCAAATATTACGGATGTAAAAAGTAAACATCAGCTGGAGATGACGCATGATTTTTGAAGCGGAATGAACGAAACGGAGAGAAGCGGGACGCAGAACGACCCCTTCGGCTTTGCAAGCTTGGTCAGTGGATGTAAAATGACCCGCGGTAACACGAGCTGTGCTCTAATCAAATCTCCGATGTAAGAGTACTGCCGACTATTAAAGCGTCAGTTAATTAATGCGTTTTTTTGTTCTCCACATATTCGTTACCTCTGAAACGCAGGAAAATATCGTAACGTCTTGGCAAGCAAAGAACTACCTATCATTTTATCTGACGCTTACTTTACTAAACGTGCCTTCAGAGTGGCGGGGAAGTAAGGGGTTGGAGGCATAGCAGGACACTAAGTAGTGATATCGTTCAGCCAACTTACCAAAAACATATTTAGCTCAGCCATAATCGAATATTTTACGTCTGAATCGTACAGAAAAAAGCGTATTGAGCTCAGCTTGCTGTAAACCTTGAATATATTCAATTTCCTCTGCAAGCACATAACACCGTAGCTTCGTGCCCCTCCATAAAATAGGGTGATATGTAACTTCAAGCTCTCTCGTTTGCTATACTGTCCATAGATGTTTCATTTAAATATCTATGTTGAACATGTTTACAGTCACACCAACTTGACTACAAAAGTTTGTAGCTAGATTGGGCATCGCTGTGGGGGCGTTACAATTCTTGTAACTGTACGGTATTCTAACTGCCTTTGTAAGAGTCGTCACCCCCATTGTTGGTCATACTAAGGAAGAAGAGAAATAATCAACCGGAACATCTACGCAGGTGTTCTTCCTTACCCTGTGCTTCCTGATGTGCACACGGCCGGGCACAGCCAACCCTTTCTACGGCGACTGCAACAAAGCCGTGGCCAACTTCGCGCCCTTCACCAAAGCCTTCAACTGCCGACGTGGGACACGCATGAACATGCACAACTATTGCCCCGTTTTCACCTGACGCGTTGCCAGACGCACCAGGCTTTACTAAAGCCAGGCGTCGGTTGCAGTTTACGCGTCAGCGCCTTCTTCGTAATTTCATTTAGTAATTTATTTCGATGGACAGACGAAGATGAAAGACGTCACCAATGCCTACTTTGCAACCCTTTATTTGTGATCTCTTTGTTGCGCTGTTTCGTATATTTGCATTGTAAGCGTGTTAGTGAGCCCACCGAATACATTTTCGATTGTGATTGTGCGAGTTATGTGCATAAATGTTGTACCCTACAAGTGTCATGACGTCTTGGACAGAAGCTAGACTTAGCTTCGCTGGGAAGGAAAATGATGGAGGATTTCTCTTGTACATTTCCTCCTTCGTTTCTAGCTTTCCGTGGTAGCGACTCTAATATGGGTTACCCACTTGAACGTTACCCTTCCGATCTTCGAGGGCGCAATCTTGGAGGGACGCCGCTACGAACTTTAACTATGTGGCGTGATAGCCTAGTTTTTTTTCATGTATTCTGAAACCGCCAGAGATGAAGCGACTCGTGTGCGTATGGTGACTTTTCATAATTCTGTGCACGCAGAAACCACGCGAATGCTGCGGGGAAAGTTAACAGCGAAGCTGTTGAGCAAACCGCTGGTGTATGGTGTCCACTGTTAAAAATGCCAAGAAGATGCCGGAGCACACGTGAGCGCGTTCCTCGCGGCGACCGCCCCGCTGGTAAAAAACGAGGGAAAGGCCGAGCGCTCGTGTGTGCGTGGCTCGCGGTGACCGCCCAGCGTCCCCGGCGCACGTTTGCCGAGCCAGACATACTCACTTAGGGAGATTGGCCAAGATTGCGGCGACCACGCGGCGGTTAAAAAAAACCAAGAAAACGACGAGCGCTGGTGTGTTCGTGCCTCGCAGTGACCGCCCAGCGTCCCCGGCGCACGTTAGGGAGATTGGCCAAGATTGGCAGAAAACCTCCAGCGTTCGCCGTAACGGTGGAAACACTTGCTCGGAACGAGGCCACTTCGTAGCGTACGCCCCTCCAAGGTGATGTCCAATGATTATCACTTCCAAAACAATTATTGAAGCTCACATTTATACACACAATGATGGAGTACAGGTCGTAGCGCAGCGAAGAAGCAAATCGGCTGCAATCGTGGGCTTAAACAATCATGATGGTTGTGAAAGTTGCGTCCTGCTTCGCTGCCTTCAAGTCGTACAATTTTTTTAATTTTTTTATACTGCGGGCTATTGAAGGTCCATGCAGGGTGGGTAATTACATAGTATTCAAAGCAAGAAATACAATGGAACATGAATACAGTGAAACAAATGTAGCAACGAACGCCACTTTGAACTAGATCTAGGGCCTGTAAGAGAATTTCCAGTGAAACAAAGCAACAAACAATTTTGAATGAGATGCGGGCTGTGTAAGAGAATTACAGTCAGCTATTGTACGAGGAAAGAAAGAGAATTTAAATGTGTCAGTTCAAGCAAAATAGGGCGTTAGTGAATGACGGTGGTGATGGCGCGTAGGTCGTCTCATTAGAGGGGATAGATACGGAGTGGCGTCAATGGCCAATTGTTTGTTGACGAGCTGCGCGAGAAAATCCGGGCGAAATTGTTTCCTACGAAGTTGAAGAAGACGGATATGGTTAGCTTGCATAAGGTCAGAGGGGGAATCTAGTAGGGAAAAATTACAGAAAACGAATCTAAAGGCTTTTCTTTTAATCCTTTTGAGTTTTGTAATGTTAGCATCAGTGAACGGATCCCATACAATGCATGCATATTCAAGTTTAGGGCGAATAAGTGAGAGACAACCAAGTAATTTAAAGTTTGGAGGTGTTTTACGGAGTTTGTGCCTCAAGAAACATAGCTTGCGGAGAGCAGAAGAGCAGACATTGTCAATATGGGAATTCCAGGATAGAGTGTCGGTAAATGTTAACACCTAGATACGTGTGGTTGGTGACTTGTGTTAAAAGAGAAGACCTTAGTGTGTATGTGAAAGGAATAGGCGTTTTTTACCAGTTATGCGAAAAAGGACGGATTTGTCATTATTAAGAAACATTCCCCACTCCGTGCACCACTCATTCATATTATTTAGGCTTGCCTAGATGAAGCCTTGATCATTGGAAGAGGAAGTACGTTTGAACAAGACACAATCATCCGCAAACAATCGGATGCTAACACCAGGCAACACGGCAGACACAATATCATTAATATACAATAAAAAAAGCAAAGGTTCTAGTACACTTCCTTGGGGTACGCCTGAAGTCGCTGGAAGGCTCCCCGATTGTTGCCACCAACCGTTACGCGTTGTACGCGGTTATTTAAGTAAGCAGTTTTCCAGCTGATTATCATATGTGGAAGGCCTATTAATCTTAATTTGTCTGAGCATCCTTCATTTTTTTGCATCGCTCGTAACTTCTTTGTTTTTCATTGTTTTGGCATTGGAATGTGTACCTCTGTTTTTAGAGGTGGGTGCCGAGGTTTGCAAAATTGCGTTTTAAAACAAATGACCAGGAAGTCGCAGGTTAACAGTACGTGTAAAGCCGCCTTCACGGGCAATAGAAAGGCTTCTTTCATTCGTGTGAAGTAAATGTGTGCATCACTTGAGGTCCCGTAGCCAAAGACGGCGCAGGTTTTGTTTTCAAAAAACAAAGTTTACTAGAGCGAACATCTGCTCCGCTAAACCTTCAAGAAAATTCAGGCGACGTAGAAGCGCTCAATGAAGTGATGTGTGGAGACTGGCGTCGGCGAATCGAATGTCGCAGCGTTTGCCTTGCGAGCATTTATCCTTCAGCGTTATCCTTTCGAGAACTGTCGACTCAGATCTAGAACATTGGCGATGAAAGATGAACATTCTATTTTAGTGACGACAAGCGATACACTTGTTCTATTAAATGAAATAGCCAGAGCGGCATACATAAGACAGAGACAGAAACACGTGCGTCACTTCAACCTCGCATAACACAGCTTGGCGCGGCTAGAGGCTGGCAACAAAACACATAAATAAGCAAACAAGGGGTATAGTAAGCGGCAATCTAAACCGTTTTGTGCTTTCCCATGCTTGATAACCATTCTTTTCTGCGACTGCTCAATGTGCCATCCTCCACACCGATCGCTCGTTTCTTATTTTTAATTATTTGGTTTGTTGCGTATGCTGCAGTTTCGCGTGAATCTTGAAGGGCCGTGCTGCGCAAGAGCGAGGAGCATTGGGTTGGATTGGATTAGATCGGACTGGATTGGATTGGATTAAATTGGGTTGTATTCCAATCTATTTGGAGGACGGGTGTGTAGAGAATTGTCCCTGCATATTCGCCGGTCTGCGCATTCCAGAGGAGTGACGTCATAGCCGCGGCAGACGCACTGGCGCCGGCGCGTGCCCAGCTGTGCACCAAGTCTGACGCTGCGCCGGAGCCGCTTGTTTCGCGTGGCTCCTGGACAGCGTGCTGCGCATGCGCGAGGAGCACTGACTGGACTGGACCGGACTGGACTGGATTGCATTGAACTGGACTGCACTGGACTGGACTGGATTGAATTGGATTGGATTGCTGAACTTTAGCTCACGCTACGTATATCCTGGCATAGCCGAGCTAAGCCACTGCTAATTTTTGGCTGTCTGCGTGCTTATCAGGATGGCGCTTTTCAACTACTCAAGTTGCAGTCTTGACCCGATTCCAAGGACTGTCTTTGGGGCCTGCGGGTCGGGCTATTCGTGCGACGTCATCCTGTTTCAAGGCATCAAGGGTGTTCTTGGCATAGTTAGTGATAACCCCGTCGAGTCCAAGCCTATAAAATAAAATCTCAAATTACTTCTCTTGCAGACCTTACTGCAAAGAAAGCAATTCGGTCAGAGAATCTCGTTCAAAAGCAAAGATTTTAAATATCACTATGCTGAAGACCCCCGGAGCGAAGCAAAGAACGAAAACAATTGCGGCACGTACGCGATGTCTCCGCCGTTATGCGCTACTCTAAATTTCTACCAGCTCTCCACTTACTTGCACAACTCTGCTCAATGGTAAAGTTTTTGCGTTTTAGGCTGTATTTTGTGCATGCGTTTGCACTGCATCTTCTACCATAGTTGATTACCGACCAAATAAATTCGTCGTCCAACAAAGGTGTTTAATGTTCAAGGACATTCCTTTAGGACTCCTTGCATAAATATAACAAAGAGTTCTAAGTTGGAGACTAATAAGAAGAGAGAGAGAGAAATATTCATTATACTTCTGAGCAGGAGGATGTTCTTAGGGCCACCAGCCAGTGAGAGGGTCCTTATTCCACGATGCCTTGGAGCTGGCTGGCCGTCCGGGCCCGTTCCACGAGTCGGTGCTGGTCCGAGAGCTCGGAGCTGGTCAGCTGCTCCACCCACTGCTCATAGCTAGGGTTAGGATTTGGGGTTGAGTAGAGGTCCGTTGGCGCTGCCATACCACGTGGCACAGGGTGCCAGCAACAGGGCAGAAGTTACAGGAGCAGGGTATTGGGTAGGGTACATAGCGTTTGGTAGGGTGTTATGGGATATGAATTGGTTTGTAGGCGCCGGAAAGTAGTTCCTTCGTCACCTGTTAGCTGTAAATGGGGTGGTTGGAATAAACGGCGGTCGTTGTTATATTGGGCTAAGATTTCGGTGTATGTCTGGAGTGGTGCTGGCTTTGAGCTACAACAGTCGTTGTCTTCTCCTTCTAGGGTTGGGGCCCGGTGTCTATGAGCACGGGCAGCGGCTTGTGCCGCCTCGTCTGGTGGCCGGGTGACCAGATGGTATTAATATCTGGTAATCTCTTTGTGTGTGGTAGAAGCTACACTGCTGGGTTGAGAGATGCGGCCAATTAGAAAGTTTCTGCAGACGGTCTAAGAAACCGCGATGATGGCAAGGAAGTCGTCACCCGTTGTGGCTGCAAGAGCGATGGCAACTTCCTCAGGAGTGCCGATGAAAGTGACGAGAATGGTCGCTGTTGCCAGTTCTGTGCGTTGTGCGTTAAGCACAGGCTGCATGTGCTTTCCGATGGGGTAGGGCGATGCATCTGTGTATCGAGTGCATGGTAAGTGGTGATGGTTCTTATGAATTGAGCAAGCTCGTATCGTGCGCCGTTGTTTGTTTGAAAGGAATCCGAAAACTGGCAATGCCAGCAATCAACAATGCTTTCTGGAAACGCCACATCGATCCCTTCGTAAATCACCTTTCACTGCGGAAGACTGCTTGCTTGATCTCTCTTCCCATGCTGGACTCGTAATCGAGACTCCATGCGTAGAACTTGTCAACGAAGTCACACCCAGATTTCTGTCCATAGCGGCAGGCTACAGTTTCCTCCACCCGAGCGTATACGCCGCGCTTGTACGGGAGGCTGTTCCAGTTTCCGCTTCCCGCCCATCGGGGGTCAGAAATCCCGACATCTCCGAAAGCTTGGCCGTCATCTTCCAGTGAATTCCTTCCCCCAAATTTGAAGCCTGTGAAAGGCAATCAAACGCTGTGTAGTAGTTTCACTCGATAGCAAGACTATATACGCATTCTCACATCAGGTCAGATTTATTCTATTGTAATAGACTTGCCGAACTCCGCTTCAGAATTGGGGCGGTAGGAGAACGCCTGCTTTGTTGAAGCAGGAGAGGAAAGCGTATTGGTGTGGCACCCAGGGAACAAAAACTAAACTTAGCTAAACATTCTCTTAATAACACAACTTAATGAAAGACCACTTACTTGTCAAATTAGGAAACATTAACTTAGGTAACGGCTATTGAGGAGTGGAACGGATTGACGGATTCTGTTGTCAGCGAACAAGTTGCTTTTAAATTTAGAGATATATTGCTAGCCACCCTCGACTCTTAATCGCTGTTTTTTTTTCTTTTTTTGTTGTTTGTTTGCTGCCGCCAGTATTTTTTGGATTGCGAATGGACTGTGAAACATTTCGTTTTACATGCTCTGTGTTCTTTTTGTTAATTGTTGCTACCTGTATGTTTTGGTAATTCAAAAACTGTAACCATGAACTGCACTTTTATTGCCATTTGTACTTTGATCCCCCCCCTTATGTAATGCCCCGAGAAAGGCCTTTAAGGGTTAATAAATGATGATGATGATGATGATGATGATGTTAACCTATGTTTCAATGGCTTTTTAGTGCACAGCGCTCTGGCCGCCACCACTGTGGTTTCGCGGCGGTGATGGCCTCGGCATTGTTACCAAGCGAACGATGGGAAGAACGAGGACTATAGGAGAAAATTGAGAAGGAGAGTGTCACGAAATCGTAAGGGTGACGGCCGTTTGCCGAGGCAGCGGGAGACACTCCTGCGAAAGTGTGAGGGGGAGGGCAGTTGTCGAGCCCGCGCCGTACACGTGAGTGAAAACTGATCTCGGCGTCTAGTGGCGCTTGATAAAGGAAACGCAAAACCAGGCATCCATAAAAGCACCCGCCTTGTTCTCTCAAGTTCTGCGTGCTGCACGTTCGTCGGTCCTTGGGGTTCTTCGCCGTCATTCTCGTTGCGTGGCTGATTCGAACCACGTTACATTTGCGCGGAATGTTGAAACGATGTACACAAGTTCGGTTGCACCGACGCACTGCGAGACAACGGCGGAGCAGCGCACGCCGCCGTGCATTCGCTGCTCACGCGATCCCTTCCTGAAACACAGCAGCTATGCGCCTTGACCGTCGTCAGCCGCTTTCATAACTTACGGCAGCCACGTAGCTTATTTAGCGGCTCTAGCCCTCCGTGCTCTAGCCACAAGCACTTGAGCGCTACTTTAACTTTCTTCCAGCAGATGGCAGGCTAGGGAACTTGCCCCATGCTTGTCCCAGAGTGTGTAGCCAACCATTGTCCCCTCTAAACGGCGGATCTATTTAGCGCTGGCCCAGAGACAGTCACCGCTGATATCGTGTCACGCTCTCTTTAGGGCACGTTCCTCCGCCACACAAACTCCGGTTCTCAGTCCCACCAAAAGATGGCGCAACCTCCTCGCAAGGGCAAGCTGCGGCGCGTACTTTTCCTCCATACACGCCGCTCAAGAAGAACACCAATGCGCTCTCGCCTGAGAATAACAGTATCGTCGGTGAGGAAATTGGACAGTGCGCGCAAAGGAACCTTTAGCGCACGACAGCAATGGGGAGTAAACCGGAGTTACGGAAGAAAGCAGCCGAAGCGATACAACGGCGAGTGCAAGCAAATCCCGATCTTCAGAAGAAAGATGCGGAGGCCCAGCGACAGCGAAGACCATAGCTTGGCTATTCGAAGTGGGGCTCGCGCTATAAACTCTGTGTTCGGCATGCGCAGTGCCTGGGGATGTGCACAACTACGTAATGTGTTGCCGAGAGCACGCTGTGGAATGGGAAGCAATGCTCTCAGCGATGCAAAAGATTGCAGCTCCACAACCCACTCCCGACGACAGCGTATCCCTAGGGGACATTGGGTGCTGCTCAGAGAGGCCTAGCGCCTTCTTCTTGGCTTCCTTCAGGAGGTTAAACTGATGAACTCATGGTGAAGTGTCCAAAATATTGACTCATTAGGTGGCGCTCGGGCGGAGCAATTGCTCGCAGATTTTACCAGGCGAACACCGCCCGATCCAACCAAACAACCACTACTACCACCACCGAATGAAAGCCAATCTCGAGCTACGGAAGCAAGTGGCAGACGTTAAGCGACAGGCCAGGCAAGCTAACCCCAAATTCTAAGGAAAGAAGACGAAGATAAGCGGAATCTTCGTAAAGACAACCCACTGCTCGATTTATTTGCTGCATGAGGCCTATAGGTGAAGGTGGGGGGCGGGGGTTGGGGCAGAAGTGATATGTGTTACTACATACCGCAGCCATAGTCACCCTCATCACATTATCTCTATTTAATGGAGAGAGTGGCCCAACCACTCCTTTCATGCCCACTCCTGTCCGCGCGGCCGGTCGTTGTTATATTGGGCTAAGATTTCGGTGTATGTCTGGAGTGGTGCTGGCTTTGAGCTACAACAGTCGTTGTTTCTCCTTCTGGGGTTTGGGGGCCCCGGTGTCTATGAGCACGGGCAGCGGCTTGTGCCGCCTCGTCTGGTGGCCGGGTGACCAGATGGTATTAATATCTGGTAATCTCTTTGTGTGTGGTGGGCTGCGGGTTGAGAGATGCGGCCAATTAGAAAGTTTCCGCAGACGGTCTAAGAAACCGCGATGATGGCAAGGAAGTCGTCACCCGTTGTGGCTGCAAGAGCGATGGCAACTTCCTCGGGAGTGCCGATGGAAGTGACGAGAATGGTCGCTGTTGCCAGTTCTGTGCGTTGTGTGTTAAGCACAGGCTGCATGTGCTTTCCAATGGGGTAGGGCGATGCATCTGTGTATCGAGTGCATGGTAAGTGGTGATGGTTCTTATGAATTGAGCAAGCTCGTATCGTGCGCCGTTGTTTGTTCGAAAGGAATCCGAAAACTGGCAATGCCAGCAGTCAACAATGCTTTCTGGAAACGCCACATCGACATCTCCCTTCGTAAATCACCTTTCACTGCGGAAGACTGCTTGCTTGATCTCTCTTCCGATGCTGGACTCGTAATCGAGAGTCCATGCGTAGAACTTGTCAACGAAGTCACACCTAGATTTCTGTCCATAGCGGCAGGCTACAGTTTCCTCCAGCCGAGCGTATACGCCGCGCTTGTACGGGAGGCTGTTCCAGTTTCCGCTTCCCGCCCATCGGGGGTCAGAAATCCCGACATCTCCGAAAGCTTGGCCGTCATCTTCCAGTGAATTCCTTCCCCCAAATTTGAAGCCTGTGAAAGGCAATCAAACGCTGTGTAGTAGTTTCACTCGATAGCAAGACTATATACGCATTCTCACATCAGGTCAGATTTATTCTATTGTAATAGACTTGCCGAACTCCGCTTCAGAATTGGGGCGGTAGGAGAACGCCTGCTTTGTTGAAGCAGGAGAGGAAAGCGTATTGGTGTGGCACCCAGGGAACAAAAACTAAACTTAGCTAAACATTCTCTTAATAACACAACCTAATGAAAGACCACTTACTTGTCAAATTAGGAAACATTAAATTAGGTAACGGCTATTGAAGAGTGGAACGGATTGACGGATTCTATTGTCAGCGAACAAGTTGCTTTTAAATTTAGAGATTTATTGCTAGCCACCCTTGACTCTTAATCGCTGTTTTTTTTTTTTTGTTGTTTGTTTGCTGCCGCCAGTATTTTTTGGATTGCGAATGGACTGTTAAACATTTCGTTTTACATGCTCTGTGTTCTTTTTGTTTGTTGCTACCTGTATGTTTTGGTAATTCAAAAACTGTAACTGCAACTGCATTTTCATTGCCTTTGTACTTTGATTGTCCCCCCCCTATGTATTGCCCCGAGAGAGGGCCTTAAGGGTAATAAATATTATTATATTTTATGATGATTATGATATGATGTTAACCTATGTTTCAATGGTTTTTTAGTGCACAGCGCTCTGGCCGCCCCCGACTGTGTGGTTTCGCGGCGGCGATGGCTCGACGTTGTTACCGAGCGAACGAGGGTGAAGAACGACGACAATAGAAGAAAATTGAGAAGGAGAGTGTCGCGAAATCGTAAGGGTCGCGCCGCCTCGGCCGTTTGCCGAGGCGGCGCGAGACACTCCTGCGAAAGTGTGAGGGGGAGGGTAGTTGTCGAGCCCGCGTCGTACACGTGTGTGAAAACTGATCTCGGCGTCTAGTGGCGCTCGATAAAGGAAACGCAAAACCAGGCATCCATAAAAGCAAGCGTCTTGTTCTTTCAAGTTATTCGTGCTGCACGTTCGTCGGTCCTTGGGGTTCTTCGCCGTCATTCTCGTTGCGTGGCTCATTCGAACCACGTTACATTTGCGCGAAAGGGTTGAAACGATGTACACAAGCCGGTTGGCCGACGCGCTGCGAGATAACGGCAGAGCAGCGCGCGCCACCGTGCGTTCGCTGCTCACGCGATCACTTCCTGAGACACAGCAGCTATGCGCCTTGACCGTCGTCAGCCGCTTTCATAACTTACGGCAGCAGCCACAAGTAGAGCCACCCACGTAGCTTATTTAGTGCTCTAGCCACAAGCACTTGAGCGCTACTTTAACTTTCTTCCAGCAGATGGCAGGCTAGGGAACTTGCCCCATGCTTGTCCCAGAGTGTGTAGCCAACCATTGTCCCCTCTAAACGGCGGATCTATTTAGCGCTGGCCCAGAGACAGTCACCGCTGATATCGTGTCACGCTCTCTTTAGGGCACGTTCCTCCGCCACACAAACTCCGGTTCTCAGTCCCACCAAAAGATGGCGCAACCTCCTCGCAAGGGCAAGCTGCGGCGCGTACTTTTCCTCCATACACGCCGCTCAAGAAGAACACCAATGCGCTCTCGCCTGAGAATAACAGTATCGTCGGTGAGGAAATTGGACAGTGCGTGCGCAAGGAACCTTTAGCGCAACGACAGCAATGGGGAGTAAACCGGAGTTACGGAAGAAAGCAGCCGAAGCGACAACAACGGCGAAAAGATGCGGAGGCCCAGCGACAGCGAAGACCATAGCTTGGCTATTCGAAGTGGGGCTCGCGCTATAAACTCTGTTTTCGGCATGCGCAGTGCCTGGGGATGTGCACAACTACGTAATGTGTTGCCGAGAGCACGCTGCGGAATGGGAAAGCAATGCTCTCAGCGATGCGAAAGATTGCAGCCCACAACCCACTCCCGACGACAGCGTTTTCCTAGGGGACATTGGATGCTGCTCAGAGAGGCCTAGCGCCTTCTTCTTGGCTTCCTTCAGGAGGTGGAACTGGTGAACTCATGGTGAAGTGTCCAAAATATTGACTCATTAGGTGGCGCTCGGGCGGAGCAATTGCTCGCAGATTTTACCAGGCGAACACCGCCCGATCCAACCAAACAACCACTACTACCACCACCGAATGAAAGCCAATCTCGAGCTACGGAAGCAAGTGGCAGACGTTAAGCGACAGGCCAGGCAAGCTAACCCCAAATTCTAAGGAAAGAAGACGAAGCTAAGCGGAATCTTCGTAAAGACAACCCACTGCTCGATTTATTTGATGCATGAGGCCTATGGGTGGAGGTGGGGGGGGGGGGGGGGGGGGGCAGAAGTGATATGTGTTACTACATACCGCAGCCATAGTCACCCTCATCACATTATCTCTATTTAATGGAGAGAGTGGCCCAACCACTCCTTTCATGCCCACTCCTGTCCGCGCGGCCGGAATCCATTTATCTTTCCACCGGAGGTTTCTTATCTCGTATATCTGTCGAGTTATCTGACTTGACCTGTTTCTAGTCGCGCCTTTTGGTAGCCGTGTGGTACACCGTACAACTCAGAAGCATATCCAGGGCTGAGAACTTTGCGCGAGCACGTAATAGTAAATTGCTGTTGCTTTCGTCAATTGTTACTCCACCATTTGTTTTGTTTATTAGTCGCATTACGCATGGGAGCTTCCTGGTTTTGGTTTAACCGGAGAACTGCCTTGACGGCACGTGACAGAAGTAACTTCCCGTGCCACAAGTCGAATTCTGGGCAGTTGATACTTTACCGCCAGGTCAACAGCCGTCTACAACATCCCTGCGGCATCAAACGTCCTTCGCAATATTCATATCCGTACGCTCTCCTGTGTGAACTTGACAAGAAAGCCCGTGTGTCCTGTTGTAACGCTTTTCGCTGCATAGGGACATTCTCGTAATAGAATAAAGTCCTAGAGCTTTTAAATGCCCTAGTAAAACTGCTTATACTGCCCGGAAAAAATGACTTCTGAGCAATGCACTCCTAATACTACTGAAGTCAACTTCAAAGCGCTCGGTTTACAGCGCGTCAAAGGGACACATTGGGTCTTTGGAGATATTTACCAAAACCCGCTAAAGCTTTCGTACTTCAATACCGGACTTCCTCTATTTCCCCTGGAATATTTTCCCCCGCAATTACTTGTGTGTAGAAAGGAAGCCATGTTTAAAGAGGCTCGGCGTATTGCGCTCAAGTGACGCAAAAGCGCGCTGTGCCATCGCATTTTTATATTCCATTTCTTACACAAGACCCTGAAAATAACGTCTTCACAGCGAAGTACTGGGGCACAGCGGTACAGCCCGCTTCAAAGGAGCACTACGTATAGCCCTCGGTAGATATAAATGGCGTCTTATGGAGGTATTTATATTTGAAAAACCCAAGGGCCTACCTACTTCGGTGCTTCTATGGCACCAAAAAAACCTCTTCTCTAAAATGCATTTGTGCATAGGAGGGAAACCGGCTGTAACAGGGATCGGTGTATAGCACACCAGTTGGCGCATTTGTACATTATTTCCCACTTCAAGTTTGTTGCAATTTTGTTCATCTACACTTAACGCAATGCGCACAGATTTTTAAATACTAAGCTCGTACACCCCGCACCACGAGCTTAGGTCTTTTCACTTGAATAATCGTGAAAGGACCGGAGTCCCACTTACATTTTCTTTCGCAATTCGCCAGCTACTGAAAGTTTTTTAGTGCTAACTCCTATCTTGCAATCCTGAAGTAACTTGGGGAACTCTGGTTTTACTTTGATTTTTTTTTCTGGTCGCCTCATCTTCACTTCGTCTTGTATATACATGGGGACACTCCGGAGGTCGTTAACATTACCCCTTCATGATGTGTCCAGATGGCAATGTTTCAGGGAGTGAATTTGTAGTTTGATTGGCGCCGGTTATGCTTTCTCGCAAAAGAACTCTACCATAGCCAGGCACGTGGCGTCAACGTTTTTTAAGCATCTCAACGGGTTCCTATTCATCGCATTTGATTTTGTAATATCTAGAACACGTCAAGAGAGCAAGGCGTGGTTCCAGAAGGGACAACTTTATACGTATGCCACCTTTTCATGCGATTCATGATGAATTCAAACAAAAATGTTTATTATAGAGTCGCACGTTGCTCTTTTTTCGGCTATTGTACAACGTCCCCGTCCATTGGCGAATTTAAACTGTGCTCAATTTATCCCACTTGTATTTGGACATGCATTTCTCGCAGTTTTTAGCCCAGAACACTTACCAACGCGGTTCCTACAAAGTTCTGGTTGCAGTGCCGATGGTGCCTACGATTCCTTCGAAAACTTTCCCCTCGTCCAGGCTTTCGACGTAAAAAAGCACATTCAGTGCTTTTGAGGGCGGAACTGTAGGATTGAGGTTTAAACAAAGTTATCACCACGGCAATCCACACTTTATATGCCAGGGGTTTTATCTTCGGCTACGAAAAGCGACAACAAGGACCAATTTGATCCTGGCACGAATAGCTTGCGGGAAATCAGAACGTGGCACAGGATAAACGAACGATTTTTGTTTGCATAAAAATGCACGTATGATGTTTCAAAACGTGTACAAAATTTACATACATGGTGACGACGCCATACCTGGGTGGCAAATGACTTGCATGGAGATGAAATGTACTTACATACACGGTGGTGAAATTCCCATACATGGTCAGAACGCCATTATTAGTACAGCTGATTAAGGAAAACATAGGGAATGTAGCCTTACCTTAATTATTTCTCAATTCAACTGCCCTTTCGTTTCATTTCATTTATTAGTTCCTTAAGGGGGGGCAAATACATATAGGGAAGACGACAAAAAAGAAAGAAAAAACAGAAAAATAGTGACTGACATGCATCAGTCAGCACAACTAACAACAACAAAGCAAAAAAGCAGATTAGATAAAACTAATACCGAATTACCAAATGCACATGTTCACTTATAAGAAAAAAAAAGCACAGAAAAAGAAAAGACAAGCAAGAGCAATTGTGCAGGTTCCAAATAGTAAAGATCTATATTATGAATCAGCATCGATGTTCGGAGTGGTGATAATGGCCGTCCAATTTTTTTCGAAAAGATGCGCGGTGAGTGCATGATACTATATTGTCGGGTAGCGAATTCCCAAGGCTCATTGCATTAGGAAATAATGAACTTGTGACTGCCGATGTTCGACCGGGTGAGTGTGCTATATGCTGGGTGTGATTTAGGAGCGCTGACGTGCGGTGGGATGGTTTATTTAATTCATGCCTGGATTTTGGATGATAGTAGGCCCCATGAAGGAGGCTTAAACGTGCAATAAACGTGATCTTGAGAGCTCACATTACTTTGCTAGTGTAAAGCAGGTATTTCTGCTCGCATGCCTGCTTTCATGTTTACACAACACAGAGCCTTTCCCCTACTGGCTCATGCTAATCGTTTAATAAATAATTCCCAGATTCCATGGACATATATTGTAATGACGTGTTTTCGTTTCGGCGCTCTTTGAAAAATGATTTGAATACGCCTGCTGTGGAAGTATTGCACTCCCACACGTCCCTGTGTTTTCTGCATAGTCTTAAACCATCACCGTGCACATGCATAACCATGTCTATGTCAACGTATGCAAATCTGGACGTGCTATGCAAAAAAGCGTTTTTTTCTTCCTATACTCGGATACAACTCAAGAAAAATGCGGCTTTTCCTCATCAAAGGACCCCCCTCCAGCCAATGGTGTCACCGTATCAACGTGACGTCATGGTAGACTGACGCCGCGTTCACGGAAGAAATCACAGAGCATGTTCTTCCGCGCTTACGGACTTCTACCAAAATGGCCACCTCCGCTGTTCGCAGGCTGTTCGCGTCAATCCATCGGCGTCGTCCGGCTCTGAGAATGATTTTTAGTGCCGTTCAGTCGTATTCCTTGTTTGCGTGTTGTGGCAGTGTTCTTACCATGCTCGGTAACGACAACCGCTATGGTGTTTTTTTTTTTTTCTGCTTTGTGCGCGACCGGCGTTGCCGGGAAACACCCGCCGCTGCCGGTACTGGATTCTGTGTACGCTGCGTGATACAAAGGGGTCGTCGTCATCCTGTGCGGGCGTTTCGTCTTGAGCGTGAAGTGCTTCTCGTTCTACCGTTTAGTCCCTCCTGTGTCTGTGCTACCCACGTTATCCCCACCAGTGACTGCGACAGGGGGCGATAACTCCTTGTTTATTTCTCGTTGATTACGCCAGTCGTAAATATTACTGTTGTGCATAGCGCGCGACGTTAACTCCATGGAGAGTTATGCTCGGGGCCACTATATTATCTCTATGCACGGGGCGAAACGCAAACAGCGCGAGTCGCGCGCTGCATTTCGTTAGAGCATATGTCGAGCCGTGTGTCCCAAGTCCATGCAGGCGCAAGCGTATTCGCCCAAATTGTGATCAAGTCGCCAAATACAAGAAGCTGAATTATCGCGTTTTTTTAACGTGAACGCGTACGAGCTGTAGCTTAGCTGCGTGGTGTGATTTAATATGCCACCTTTTCATTTTGTTTCCCCGGTTACGCTGAGATTCCATTGTTAAATGTGTTATTTGCAGCGGGTCATGTTTTCGTCGCCTGTTTTATATTGGAGCGCTTTAAGTTGTTGTTTTGGACAAAAACATTTGAGTATCAAATACGAATAGGGATCTGCGTTGAGTTTGCATTGTCTATGATAATAAAGATTATACATGAGTATTACCACTGTAAGTTCAATTTCATTGTCTTGCTTAGGCTTCGTGAATGAGCTGTGCTTCGTGATAGTGAAATTTCATGAGCTAGATTTCGCCGGTATGACCAGCTACAACAGTGCATGTGAAGACATGAAAGCAGCACTGAAATCAAATAAACCACTTTCAGCTTTTCCTACACATGTGCATGCATATCCTTCACCAATCAAATTCTTGAATCAGAGATGTGCATTATTGAAGCTATATAGGCACTGCTCGCCTTGTTTTTATGTCACTTAAGTAAGAAGCTGCTGCTGTAATGGTAATTTGCATGCATGTGCTGTAAATTCGGGGAAAAGAGGATTCAGGGTGGAAAAACATGTGAGCATTTCACCCATTTTCCCTGTCGCATCACAAGTGGCTGCTGGAGCAAGAAGCTCACTCAGCAGTGCTCAACATCGTGGATGCAACTAAGCTGCTACTTGCTGCAGCGCTGTTCACAATGCAACACGTGCAATGTCTACCCCTATATTAGGAGTGTAAATCCCCAATGACAGCACATCAATTGATGCCAAATTCATAACACGGGCAATGAAGTATGTTTGAAGGGTTACTTAGTGATCTGTACCATAGAAAGTTATCTGCACTGGTTGATGTATGACATGTCGGTTGAGTGGACGCATGGAAACACACATATGGACAATCGCTCCGCTGAAACTGGTCAATGCATATCATACTTTTCTTGTTACGCAAGAGCCAGAATCGGATCATATGCTCAGGAAGAAATTTATTATCTTCCCAAAAAATTTCACTACATGAAATTATTCCATACATGGGAGGATCGATTGACGCCAACATTGTTTCCTCTTCCCAAAGCTTTGGGAATTGTTTTTATTGACGTTGTGCTTCTGCATTTTATCCAGTGGCTTAGAAAACAGATAAAACCTATTTATCCTAATTCCTGCGTAATACTGCAGACAGGCAGATAGAAGCTAAACAGAATCAAAGTAGAAATAAAACACCGAAGCAACTTTTCTGGTCCTCACTGCTATCATAATTTAGATTTGGCTCAGAGAGGTAAACAGACACACTGCTGAATTATGCAGAGCAAATGAAATGAGAAAAAAGATACCGAAGCAGATTTATTTGTTCTTAACGCTCTATCAGAAGACAACTTGGCTCAGCCAGCCACACAAGCAGACAGTTACAAGCTTTCATGTAGGCATTTATTTGGGAAATGTTTCTGCATCCCATACATGCGTAAGTGTCCAAACAATGTAAAAAACTTGCAGTGAAAATTCAAACTAGTGTCTTTTTCTGTAGGTGAAACTTGCCTTTATCACGTTTACAGTTCGCACAAGGAGCCCCAACGCCACACACCGCAAAGTGATTCTGCTTGAAGTGAATTTGTGAACTCGCTTGACTCGGCTTGCACATACCTCATGCTATAATGCGAATAGTCACCCTCCTCGTGCAGTGTAAGCGTGGCTTTACTTCCAGAAAATAGTTTGGAACAGTGCGGGTTTTCTCTAGCTCGAGATGTACGATTTCCTTTTATGAATACATCTGCCACGCAATATCCTGTAACGACTGAACTTATTCGGCTTAATTCCTGCCCCACACTTATAACAAATGAGATCAGAAACCCAAACACTGCAACAGCCTTTTCTTATTCTCATAGCTACATATCAAGGCAATCAACCATGAGCCAGCACCACACAACACACCGCTCCGTTCACTACAGCAAATGAGATCATAACCCAAATTTTTGAAATAGCTTCTGCCGCCCTCACTGTTACACTGTAAGATCACTGTTGAGTCTACGACACAGCAGACAACACTGAGTAATGGCAAATGAGATTACAAACCAAACATTGCAATGGTCTCTTCTGATTCTCATAGCTACATGTCAAAGCAATCAACCCTGAGCAAGTTACGCACCACACACAGGCTGCTCAGTTAACTCCAGAAATAAGTCTTAATAAAGCACACAAACGGCATATCTGGTCTTCTCTGCTGTCTGAAGGAGTTTCTTGCTTCTGCAGCTATGGAAACACAGGGACTTAAGCTAAACACCCCACTCCACACTAACTGAACGAGGCAAAGGCGGCACTGGCGAATAGGTCGCAGCCTTACACATCTTGAAAGGACTCGATAGCAGATAGGTCACTGTCGGAGTCCATGTCTTCACCCAGATGTATTATAATAGGTTGAACATGCGCACTTGCTCCACCGTCTCCTCTGAACTTTGTTTCAATGCTGATCAAATGCTGAACAGTGTTTGCCCAGTGCTTAGCTGTTACCTTGGCAACTTCTTCCCTCAGGAGCACCTCTACATCTGCCAGCTTAAATGTGTCATTTCTTGCTCCGACGCCTCACTTCATCTGTGCCCATATGCGCTCAATAGGACTGAGCTCACAATGGCAGGGCTCCCGAATACATCCTGTCCTTTCAGCTGCACTGTCAATACGATACCTGATTTACCGTGTCTTAACAGAGGCCACAAGGCTGAGGAGCTCCTTTTTAAGCGTTTTTCATCCCAAGCAAGTCCTTCGGACGTCACCAGTCCTGAACATTTTTGCGCGAAGTTGTCGTAGGCACTGCTTCTTCCAGCCACGAGTGGTCGAGGTATTGTCCATGACAATTACACTACCGAGTGGCAGTTGTGGCAAAACGGCCCCAAACCACCTTTCAAAGCGGGTGTCGTCCGTCTCCTCGTGGTAGTCGCCGCCTTCGTACGCCGAAAGATGTCCAGGCACCCACCGACGAAGCCACCCTCTGTGTGAGCGTTAAAATCAGGCGCTATCCTTTCCCCGACGGCTGCTTCAAACCTGTCGTCAGACTACGCATGAAGGCGTCGTGGTTGGAAGCAACCGTCGTGTCCGTCAAACACGATATTGTCGTCAGACTACGCATGAAGGCGTCGTGGTTGGAAGCAACCGTCGTGTCCGTCAAACAGTCGATATCGTGTGTCCCGCATTCACTCAGGTTTCATCAAAGTAGAATATTTTTCGATTTTCAATCCTGTACCTGGCGATGTCGTAGAGGTACTTCTGCTGCCACGCGACAATGTCGTGCCGTCGATCAGCAGCGAGTTCCAGCTCCTCTTCTCATACCTGAACCCGATGTCATTCAGCAGCCGGCGCACAGTCCATGGCTTGAGAGGAGTAACATCGCCCCCTAGCGTTGACATCCGCAGCAATTGCCTTCACTGTCGGGGTCCCATTGCGGCAAAAAGGCGATGCACGGACGACCGCAATGCGCACTTCGTGAAGTCGCCGTACACTTCTGTGCGTCGTCTCTTTCCACCGCTTCGCGGGCACTTTCGGGAGGGCGTCGCAAGATTCCCATCGTTATTTTTCACTCCTTCTTCACGTCCATCACCAAACTCACGCTGATTCCAAGAAGATCGCTCATTGTCGCGACCGTTTCTTCAACGCTGCGCTCTGGGTGTAGATGCCGCAAGCGAACGTACGCGTTCCGGATCATCTCCCGCCCGCAGCTGAAGATGACACGACGCTTTTGTTTTTCTTGTACCATCGGCGTAGCCGGCGTATCGTGGATGGGAACGCACCACAAGAACGATAACGCAGACTCGGACGCCACTTCTTCGGGCTCCAAACCGGAAAAGGAAAAAGGCAATGCATAAAACCAGAAGCAAGGGGTTGAGGGAAAACCCGGAAGAGCAGAAATTTACCATCAGCAATAAAATTGAAACTCACTACTCCGGCTGATGAATAAGTTTTCATGCGTTGCATTATATCGGCAAATAAAAAATTTTAGCTGAGATTCTTATCTCGGCCCAAAATAAGGCGTCCTGAAGAACTACTTTTCGGCGCGGACTCACTCAGAAAAGCTTGGCTCCGAGCGCTGCCTGCAGGTGCAAGGCGGTCGGCGGCGACGTCACGTTGGTAGAGCGACACCATTGGCTGGAAGCGGGTAGTGGAAGTGGGGATTGGGCTACGCCCCTTTTTTCTTGACTTGTATCGGAGTATAGCTTTGTTCGCACGTCTTGTCCGCGTTTTCCCCAAGGTTTTTTTTTACAGTTGTTGGAATTACTTTATACCTTTTACGCTGTTAGTGTGTATTCTCTCAATACGCTCAGGTACCTATTCGATTCCTCAAGTAGGCTCAGTGTTGGTGAGCATTTAAATAAATAAATAAATAAAAAATAAATAAAATAAATAAATAAATAAAAATAAATAAATAAAAACATGCCCACAAAACAGCAAAGCTACGTATCTTCAAAAGTAGAACGAAAGAAAGGACCGCAGTGTTCGACGTAGGGCCAGAACGAAGGCAAGTAAGAATGCCGCAAAAACAACGTAAGGCACGTTTTGATTTTTTTTTAAATTTCAGATTTTAAGGTGAGGATGAGAACTAGTATTGCATGATGGGTGACCCCACGAACTCACGCCGTTACATCTCTGTCAATTTGTAACATAAACAGCCGTAATTTCTTTTCTTAGAAGATAATCTTAGAAGATAATTTTTTTTTTCAACCGACTGCAAGAAGTGTGTATCCACCATTACGTCACAGATGTCTAATGATATAGGTGGAGATGGCTTCGCCGGCCCGGTACTTGTAGAGGGAATTTATGCTGGACGACTTTAGGTTCAGGAAAGGGAGCGTTATGTTGCTTTTAAATTTACCACCACCTGTAACAAGCAAACACAAAGAAACAAAGGAAAAGACAAAGAACAAGACTGAAAGGCCACTTCAGGCAGACACAACTTTTGATGTTTGGGGCCTAGCATAAAATAATAATTTTCATCGCGAAATAACACCCATTTACGCAGAGCACTGACACAGAAAATTTTCGGGGCTGGAAGCCAAGAGTGCTTTTTTGCCATCATTTTGGTTGCTTCCATGGTTTACATGACAGTATTAACGTTTATTTGTGTGTCATTACATTCCGAAGCAACAACTAATGTCAAGGATACGTACGGGTGGAATAAAAAAAATCAAAGCCACCTTGCACAACATAATGGTGGAAGCCTGATGTCACAGCAGAGCAGTGTTTGTTTTCATTAAGATAAACTCGACGAGCGCCATATAAACCACTGAGAACAGTTTACCCTGTGTATATTCGTATATATGGCGCTCTTTAGCAGAAGGCCAAATCAAACACGAAATAAAGTATACAAGTGCATTATGTGTACAGTCCACTGTTCAGTTATCCTATACTTCGTCATCCGCAGCCGCAAAGTCTTCGTTAAGCGCTCCCTCGCCTTTGAAGACCTGCACTTCTTCTTCTCCTTCTTCTTCTTCTGGGAAATTACATTCTCGCCTGGCAGCGCAGAGTGCTTCCCAGTAAGCCGCCTCTTCCTAAGGTGTCCGGATCTTCTTTGGTCGTTCCATCCCCATCGTTCGCAGGGCGCGCGCACCTGTTTACGAATGTTGCTTGTACGAATGAGTTACTAAGAAAGCGTTTGCACGAAGCAAATACGAGGTAATCTTGCCTGGCAACATCAGTTATCTTTACATGGTGTCTTGGTCGGCGTAAGACCACTGTTTCAGAAGCATGCGCCTCCGAGCGTTCCGTTTCATAATATTGTTACAAGGCGACGCGGACACGTCATGTGACGATGTAGATGTATTTACGAGATGGGAAACCAATGAGAGGTAGTGTTGTAGCAAACTACTGGCCGAAAGGAGCACCGAGCGTTTTTCTTCGTCGTAGTTCACTAGCAATCACTCTAAGCGCTCTAAGGTTCCTTGTCATCGTCGTCTGCGATGCTTCCTTCAGAAGGGTATGCTACATGACCCCACCGGCAGTAGAAGCACCATCTCGGTGCCAGCTACATTCAGGAGGAGCGGTTGTAACAGGGTCTAGAGAGTATTGTGGCTTTAGGCGTACGACGTGGACGAAATCAGCCGGTAGGTGTCCACGTTAAGGTGGGGTCCCAACAGCAACAACTTCGTATGTCGCGTCAGTAACTTGGCGAACGATGATATATGGGCCAGCGTATCGAGAGAGAAGCTTCTTAGACAGGCCAACACGCCGTGAAGGGTACCACACCAAGACAAGAGAACCAAGAGACAAGTGGGCCGGACGGTGGTGGTGATCGTATCGGGCCTTTTGGACAGCCTGCGATGCATATAGCCTTGCACGAGCAACTTGGCGGGCCACATCAGCTTTTGCTATGACATCGCGCGCGTGCTCAGTGTTTGGTGCAGTTGACTCCGCAAACAGGGTGTCCATATGCATTCTCAGCTCTCGGCCGAATGAAAGATAAAACGGCGAGTAACCGGCAGAATCGAGTCGCGAAAAATTGTAAGCGAATCGCGAATCGTAAGCGAATCACGTCGTGCAGAAAAAAGGCGCCAACATCCGTGGCGCAGGCAGTCGGGAGCGCACTCGTGATTGCATAACCAGTCGCGTAATCTGTAGCTACTGCAATCGTACTCGAAGATTTTTTATCCGCGACAGCACCTCAAGCAAACCTACACGCCTGATTGTGGACTGCCGGCATGTATAGTTGGGGGGGTCAGGGTGATAACTTCGAGCGTCATTTGCAGCTGCGCCATGAAAAGATATAGAAGTGCTGAGGTGTCCTCCGTTTTTTTTCCTTGTGTGTCCGCGCGTGTGTGGGCAGTTGAGCTACTTCATTACCTAAATATATAAAAAAATTCCAGCGCCTTCCCGCGAGGGGAACACTAGTAAATGCAGAGCATTGGGGCCTCAGTACTGGTTGAAGGCAGTGTTGCTTCCATCGCTTCTTCCGTGATGCTGGAGTAGCAGACACGAGTAAACGTGGGGGCGAGCGTCAACCAAGGAAGGAAGGAGCAACGCAGTGACTGAAGCACGAGCGACCGCTAGACGCTTTATATTTGCAGCGCGCGCAGTAGAGGGAGAGCAGTACGGGGGGGGGGGGGGGGAGAGCGCGCATGCGCAAGCAGCGCGCGCCCTTCCACGCCCCACCGCGCTGCTATCACGCACCTGTTACGCCGAGACCGCGACGGAGCGAACGGGCTGACTGCGACGCATGCGCGCGCCAGCTGCGGTTGAGAGAGAGGAGGGAAGGAGGAGAGGCGCACTGCTGCGGACGCGGAGCTGTTGACACCATCCGACGCAGGAACAGGCGAGGCTAAGAAATGCTCTGCATTTAAAAATAAACATGAGCACGTCGTTAAAACACTTTCATAATTCTCATTTTTTCTGGGGCGCAAACAAAAACAATTATGAAGCAATATTTTTCCCGTTCCTGAGCTGAACTAGAGCGGAACTTTATGCTACGAAACGGTAACTAGGTCTAAGACACTGGTGAAGCTTGCAATAAGTCGCGCAAGGCTTGTACCACAGCGAAGCTGCAAGATTTCTTTCTACGCGAGCTCGGAAGGACACCTCACCACGCATGTGTACAAGTTTCAAATTGTTTATTTGCATGTTCCGTCGTCTCTTTGCACAGTGCTACTGCAGTCATCGTCATATACATCGATATCGTCGTGTTCCTCACGCCAAGCATTAAATCCGCGGTAGCGCTTGACGAAAGCTGGGGCGCAGCGGCGGCGCGTACGTGCACGATGCATGCGCGGCTCCCTGGAGTCGCGTCGAGGTTCCGTGAAGCAGGTATTGCGCAAGCTGCTGTGGCGTTCTTGGTTGCTAGGCAACGCGATTCGGTAATCGGAGTTTTCGGCTTTTTTTTTTACTCAAGCCACGGCGCGAGCCGGGGACGCTCGGCGGTCGCCGCGAGGCAGGCGCCCCCAAGCGCTGGGCATTTTCACGCTCCTAGGGGTTTTCCCTAGTATTTTTTTTTTGCTTTTTGCTAAAGCCACTGCTGTGCGTGCCGGAGACGCTCGGCGGTCGCCGAGAGGCACGCGCTCCAAGGCGGTCGGCATTTTATTGGTATTTTTAACGCGTTACGCGTCACACATTACGGACAGATACAACAGCTACGCTGTTAAAAGCATTTTGTTCCGACACAGTGATTAAAGACACACTAGAACAGCTCTCACCGCCTAATCACGTTATCCCAGTTCGGCGTTGCCAGCAGCCTGGCGCGCGTGATTTAGTGGGTGCCTACTTCCTTCCCTATCCCCTGCATCCCACACCAGCGACCTCCATGCAGTTCCCCTGTTCCAAATAAAATAATTCATCAACCAATAAATCTATCACTTCTTCCAGTTGCGCCGCGCGAGAGCCCGCGTTACATGCTGCTCATGCAAATATTCTAATAGTGACCAGGAATGCTGGTCCTTCATCAATTATAAAGGTGGTTGCTCTGTGCCACATTCTACAGGTCCCAAACAAGCCGTTCCAGCACCATCTTCTCCATTACCTTGCCAATGCAACTTAGTAGTGCAATTGGCCGCTAAGAGTCTACATCCGTTGCCGGTTTGCCTGGTTTGAGAATCGCCACGATCCAGGCAATCTTCCAGGATGCCTCAAGACGCCCGATCTGCCAGGACTGGTTGTAGAGAAAGAGCAACTGCTGGAGAGCCTTGGGGCCCCAGTGGCGTAAAGCTAAATACGTGATTCCATCAGCGCCAGGAGAGGAAGACAAGTTGAGATTTCCCACGCCGTGGTAAGCTCTTCAATGGTGAAGGGTTCATCCATCAGCGTTGAGTTCGCGGTAGAGTAGCAGAACGGGCTTTTGCCTATATAAAGCACTTTTTTTTGTCGGCCTCTTGCGTTACAGCCTGCCGGCCCTACATCAGCTATCGCCTACAAGCCTCAAGGTAATAGACTCAGTGCTGGCAAAAGCTATGCGCACCTGCCTGGGTCTACCTAAATGCACATCGACGGTTGGAACTCTTTGCGAAGCTCGGTGCTTTTCCGCCACAGTGCTACAACGCCAAGAGGTGCTTAGAACGTCTTTGCGCCATTTGACTCGGTGTCATACGAATCCTTTGGCAGACCTCTCCACACAGTATGCAAGACACTTGCTTTCGGCGAATTTTCAACAGTCTCAAAAGTCGATAGTAGCCCCGTGGATACTGGCGCCATGGAAAATTTGCACGACGATACCCGGAATTAGCAAAAAGTCTGCCATGCCTGCGGCCGCGCTCAAGTTCTTCACACTCGAGTATATTTCCAGCACTTACAAAGGCTACACACATGTTTATGCGGATGGCTCGGTTCGCCCGGGCTCATCCGCCATCGGCGTGTGGATCCGATCAGCCCGGTGCACTATCTGAAGAAAACTTAGCCATGAAAAATCCTCGACTGCTACCGAGCTAGCAGATGTGAGGGCTGCACTTCATTACATCAGCGGACATCATGCCCAGCAATGGGTAATATTCCTCGACTCGCGCAGCGCCTTACAAGCGCTCCGAAAGCTTCACAACAACCGAGTCAGCTTGCATGTGAAATTTCCGAAATTCACACAATGGCAGTTCGCGAAGGCCATGAAATCATTCTTCAGTGGCTGCCTGGTCACTCGGACATGCAAGGCAATATTAGATCCGACGCAGACGCCAGCGCAGGCCACTTGCTGAGCAACACGACACAGCTTCCTTTCTCCCGAGAGGATAGCAACGCCCTTATCCTCGAAAGTGGGTGGGCTGCACAAAGGTAGGAGTGGCAGCACCCTCACCGCAGGTATCTACCACTGCACGCTATATACTGACCCGCACTGTGACTTCCGCTTTCCACGCGGGACGCGGCCTCAACAAGCGGTGTGAAGGAGTTCTGCAACGACTGCGCCTAAATGTGGCGTTTACTCGGGAGTTTTAAGTTTAAGATAGGTTGGGAAGATTCCCCCCTGTGCCGGACTTGCGGTGTGCGCGAGACTGTAAATCACTTGGTGTGCGTCTGCCCTCGATTCGCTGCTGCGCGAAAAAAACTGCAGCGAGCTCCCTCTCTCGTGTACGTCATGGGGGCAGTCTCGAACTTTTTCATTTTCTTGGGTCCTGGCCCAATAATGCTGACAGTACCTTAGGTACAAAATTTCTGCTCCAGTTCCTACGAGAGAAATGACATTTTACTTTACATTATCTTAAGCTAGTATGGCCTTATGATAATGTTTATTATAACACTGCACAAGATGATTAGAAAAATTCAGGTTCTCGTTTAAGATTTCAAAAAAGATGTATGGACAAATCTCTCTAGAACACAGACAGAGCAAGTGTGTCACGATATCTTCTCTTCCACACTGTGGCGTTCATCTGTTTATTTTTCTTGGGTTGGTGTTGTTACTTATTTTTTTCCCGTCGTTTACTTTTCATTTTGTTTCAGCGTTTCCTTAACAATTTTCTTTTCAATTGTATTTTTATGTCCGGACTCTGTGGCAGCCTTCTCTTGCTTTTCTTGTCCTTCTTTTTTTCTTTTTTTTTAACGTTTCATGTTTGTCTTCTTCCTGCTGTAACCCTAATGTCTGATATTCACCACTCATCAACGTAGTCACCCCCCATCTGGTGCAGCAAGCCTTGTCCCTAGCAGGGCTGACATCACCAGTTCACATTAAAGAGCATTCTCTCTCTGTCCCAGATGTTAGCAAGGTGCTACCGTCCCTCGACATTATAGACGTCAGACGTGTATGCATATTTGCGCAGTTCTCAACGCGCCTGATAACGTCACCTCTATGTCGCATTCGTAGGCAACTCCATGCAGCCACCAGGCGGTAGTTCCCAGACAACACCAAACATCCTAAGGACATCCCAAAAAGGACCTAAATCCCATGTCCCAAAAAGCACAGCCTATGGGCATCCCTGGGACTTCCGCACTGGGAGAGTCCTAAAAATGTCCAAGAATGGCTGTGATTGGGATATATGCAGAAGCGCGTGCGTGCTTTCATGTTGATTCGGTCAGCCCAATGTTTTATTTTTGCGTGTAGAAGAATAAAACCAAAACGCATAGGCGCGTCGCGGAAGGAGGTACAGCCAAGGTACAGCCGTGCAGCAAATGCCTTGCGCGTCGACGTATAAAAGCACACCCGTAGGCAGCGCGTGATTGTTGCAGGAAGTGCTTCAGAGAAAGGCTATTAAACCAACTAAAAACGCTGCTTTTGAGCACGGCAACTTTCTCAGGGAGGAAAGAACCGTCCCGCTCAGGTGGTCTGCTGCTTGGTTCTGGTCACGTTGTGGTTCTGGTTATAGTGAACTAGAATTGTAGTTCACTCTAGTTCTGCTTCTGGGCCTGCCTTGCTGCCATTTTATTTCGTATTTATGTAAAATATTTGTAACTAAAAGGTAAAAAAAATATTTTTTTAAGTTATATCTCATTACATTTTTTTAAAACTTGTTTGTTATTCTACACCATTAGAGACGTCTCTGTACTTTTTACGGAACTGTGATTCAGCCGATTCAGACATCGCAATTTCATAACAATAAACATGGCCGCCCGCAGATGGACATGCTGCAGAACAACATGAGAGGTGAGCGGGAAAGCGAAGGGAGGCATTTACTTCTCAAAAGCCCATAAAGACTATCGTCTTTTGACGGCATTTGCAACGAAAGGAGCAGATACGCGGCCAATTTTTTCAAGTCGTTTACTAAACGACTTGAAGTATATACCACTCAGTGCTTAACCCTTCCGATGCCTGTCTTGTGTCTTATGCATCATTTCTTGCTCTGTGGTGGAAAGTGGGTGCTCAGTGCGGAAACGGTCGAAAGGCTTTTGGGGTGGCGGGAAAAAGGCAACGTTTGCTGCACTGTTTTGCGTCGCTCAACTTGATTTGTACCTCAAGCTGATGATTAGTTTCACATGACTTTATAACAGAACTAGTGCAGTAGGGGCATCACCGCAACAGAGAAAAAAAACAAAAAAAAAACGCCGCAGGTTCCGGAAAGCGGACAACTCGAAGCAAGGACAATCTAGCAAGGTTCCGAAGCAAGGACAACTCTAGACAAAGAGACATTATTGGGCCTCAATAGTGTCTCTAACTAAACCTTTTAGCGTAGCTTAGTTCTCGGTTCTAGGCCTCAATTACCAGTCCCGCGCTACCCGTAACGAAATCACTCACTTCTCGCGTGTATTTAGATGAAACCCCCTCTCAAGTTTTGTCAATACATGCGACAGACCACTGACAGTCTTCGGTACTGACTGTATTTTTTTTTCAGAAATGGTAGAGCGGCATAGCGCAGGCATTATGCGTTATAATTTACGCGTTTAACATTTTTCACTGAGTAGCATGTCAGTGTTTGATGTGCCCAATTGCTCATCTCGCGTGATCGCCTGCCCTTGTATGTTCTAATGACTGTGCTGCAGTCTAAGGCTTGCTGCTGCAACTTGGCGGCCGTTTGCAGATGGGCATGTTAGCTGCTACACAACCTCCACAGCAAAGAGAATTCCGGCGAACTATGCAACAAATGGCTACGCGATCTGGGCCGCTTTGAATAGTGTGTTTTCCGCACTCATTTCCCCTCACCTATTTGACGACCGTTTAAAGAATTGGTCACTGTGGGGGTAGTTGTGAATCATGGTTAAAGGGCTGCGAAGACTGTCTTCACATGCAGTTACTCTTAAAGAGCCCTATCAATTTGTCATGAGCAGAAAAACAACCTTTCACTTACTTTGTTTGTAACCTTTCTCAAATTTCTCGATATGCTGTGATTATAGGTATTGCGGTCAGACTTTACCTGCCAAGCAGCTTTTTTTTTTGCCAGTTTCCTGTTGTCTCTTGTCGGCAAGCAGAGATGCAGTTAGCAGTATTTACAGGCAGCTTTAAACCTGGTGGGAATGACCAACAAACTGCGACTCCCGTGTCTAGTGTCATCCTTGTTATTGTTACTCTGTTATATTCCATTGTGCTGTGCACCATTGGATCCCAGGGAAGACTAATGTAATGGCGCATTTGACAAACTTTTAATGGTAAATGGCTGAAAGAGCTTGCGTGTGTGTGATGTGTAGTGCCAAACAAGTGTGATTGTTTGTAAGAGCAAGTTGAAAATCTAAAACCTGCATTTTATTGACTGAAAATTGTTTAGTAAAACTTTCATTTTCATCTGACGCAGGTGAAATGTGTGAGAAATCGTGGAATGTAAAGGTCATGTCGATGAAACAGAACTAAAGTGATCATTCCCAAATCCAAATAGCAAAATTTCTATCACACATCAAATTTCTGCATTAAAAGAACCCTCAAGCTCCTCAAGGTTTCGCGTGGCAGCAGGCTGCTGGATTGTTGTGAGAGTTCTGGCCTCAAGTTTTATTTTGACTGTAACACAATCATGACAGCGTGTATCAGGACGGGTATTGTGAGAGATCAGCGAAGCTCAGCACGTATAAAACTAACGTACTCGTAGCATGCCGTTTTACCCATGGTGTGAAATCACTGCATAAACATTGTGTTTGTTGCTGCTGTGCCTGCTACATATTCTTAGCATTATGAAGTAAAGCCTCGCTAAGTGTGCCTTGTTTATCTGTACACTTTGGTAATGCTTGAGTTGTGTTTCCTTACTGGCAGTGTTCAAGCTAACCCGTGTCAGCACTGTTCATTGAATTCATTACAAATTGTTTTCTAAATTATGTGCAGGCAGCTTCACGGACCATGTAAAGCCTCCCCAGCCACATGGAACTCCAAAGGATACGAAGACAGCAACACGGTTCTGACGTGCTGCGGAAAGAGCTGCGGCACTCTAGAAAACCTTTGGAGCTGCAGTGCAGTTACTGCCGAGGAATGATATGAAAGTCGTTTAATCTTTTTTTCTTGATTGTTTATGTATATTTTCCTGACGCTGATTTAAACCATGTTTATTTATGTTTGTGTGGTAAGCTACTAGTGGTAAAAAAAACTATGTAATTCAGTGCATCATCCCAGATTAATGTGCATGGCGCCAGTACCCTCTCAGGGTGTGGTTGGCCGTTTTGGACGTGTTTATGGTCACTGCTGTGCATGAGATAGCACCACATACATAGCTAATGTACCATTACAAAGTGCAGCCTGTCTAGTTTTGAGTGATATCAGTATTATTTACCTTATTGTATAAGAGACAATCCAAATTTCAAACTTTAGAAATCTTTTTTTGCTTCACTTGCCTCTGTATTTTCGAAGAGTTATAGAAAACAATTTAACAGAAATTGGAGAGCTTGCTGTGCTTTCAGAAGACATACCAATTGGTGGCCGCATGACAGAATTAACTTAGTTTCAAAATTTCTTCATCTCTGTGCTAAAAAAGTCTAAAAAGAGAAATTCACTACCTGATATTTACATGACTCAGTTAAGAGCAGTGATAGTTTTTGTACACGTTGGCTGTAGACTGATTTTTTTTGCCTTCAAAATTTGGCTGCATTTATTTGAAATTTTTTTAATTGCCAAGGTTAAAATGTCGCCAATATACATCCATACACAGTTCAGGGTATCCCAGAATAGGGAAGCCCACCACCGGGCGGGTGCCCTAACATCTGCACCAGCTTGACAAATAAAGATTTATTCATCATCATCATCCACATTTTCAACGCTGACTCATAAGTATGCATGCACGTATATTTCCACATTTAGACCTCAGTACGTAAAAATCGTAAGAATATCCAGCCAAATTTTAAAGGTATATAAAATATGCGTACAGCCAAAACATGCAAACTGTTATTCTTCTGCTCTGAGCCGTGTAATGTTACCTGTTAACCAGTTTTCTTCTGTTAGCTTTTATTTGCCTTTTAGCAGACAGGTGAAAACCTATTTGGCTGAAAACAATTTGCTGTCATCATGTGGCCAATTCGCATGTCTTCTAAGCACACAACAAATGGCCTCCTTTACATTGGATAGTTTTACATAATTATTTTCAGATGTGGATACATGTGATCCAAAATTTGATTTTACAAGTTCAAAATTATGAGCTTTTTTTCACTTGCAATAGATTTTACAAGTAGTATTTTATATCAATCAGAAGTAATCAGCTGGCTTTTCAAATGATTTCTATATGTGTGGTGCAAAGTGATGCCTCACGGTAGCCCCGTATTGTTCAAAAGTGGCTGCACATTCTGAAGGAGTGTGACTGCCACATAAAGGGGCCATGCTGACAAACTACAAGTTTGTTTTATTTAAAAGATTTGGGATTTTATAGTGCTCCTACAGCTTGTCTGGCAGGAAATGATGCTTTATTCGCCAAGAAATTAATTTAAGTTAAAATTTTGGTTATCCTGCCAAATATTGGTTTTGTGACATCTGCCATGGCATCACAAGGAAGGGTCTTCAAGCGAATTCAATTGTGCCGTCCCGTCTGCAGTGGACTGCAGAGCCTTATTTACCATCAATCCTCCTAGATGTCGCCACCATACTGCTCTGCACCGCTCTTTACCTTTACTTTTTTTTCCCTGTATTTGCATCTTCCTTGGTTTTATTACCGTACGTACTAATTGTTTCGTAAAACACTGGGTACGTCGACAATTAGGGTCATGTAAGGCAATGTCGCTTACGCCGATCGGCCAGTGTCATCTGAGACAACCCCAAAGTGCCGCACTTTGTGCTGCTATAACAAGCATGGTGCGCGCAGTAGCAACAACAGGACTTACTGGTTCTTCTTTTGTAACTTCCATTGTTTCACCCCGCCATTCTTACTGCTATAAAATGAATACGCATTACACTTAAGCGAAAATAGCTCATTCTGCAATTATAAGCCCTACCTAACTTGCGTTTGCCTTTTCTGGCCTCAGCCAATTGCACGGCTGTGCATGTGGTGCGGGAATGAGCTAGTGAGTCGCATGGCCATTCCCTTTTTTCCAATTTATGTAGCTTATTTGAGTGAAGTTTACGTTTAAAGTCGTGTCAGTATGATTCGATCGAGGCAATCTTTCTGATGAACCAACCTTGTGTTTTGTCTGTATGCCCTTTAATGGTTTTCAGCAACTTTCTGTGCACTAATGTGCTTTTCCTGTGTCGTAAAACATGTTTCACCTTTCAGTATTCAGAAAGTACAGCACTTTCAGACCTCATTCTTTATGCCGTAAGTTGCTTAGAATTAGGAGGCCCCTATTTGTAAATGAATTATTCAGATGCATGGCGCATTTCTGACGTAAAAGAGAAGAGACGATCTTCTTATCTTTCTGTACGTAACTTGTGCTACCTTTGAAATTTTTCATGTGAAATTTCACTTCTGCTTCAGCTAGTGGAATTTATTGTTAGAAACAGAAGTCATGCATGAAGCTATGAAGAACTTGCATTTGTGGTATTAGAAGTGTATGGTGTACCTTTATCTAAAGTGCTGCTTGATTTTGCCACTGATCGCTGTTATGTATGAAATTCGTCCAATAAAATGGTTTTGCAAGGTTTTGCACAGAGTTCTAATTGTGCACCTGAGTGGAGGAAAAGCTCCATTGCAATAGAATGTTGAGCTATAACTACAAGCATTAATCAAACGTGTCCCGAAAAGGACCTACGAGCACCTTTTTGGAACATCCCAAAAATTTCCTTTCTTTGTTCTACATGGGATGTCAGACCTCCCAGCAAAGTCCTAGTCTGGGACATCCCAGGGAGGTCTTTTTTGTATCACTTGGGATGTTTTTGGAACTTTTGTGGGATGTCCCTGGGAGTTCCCAAACTCCCAGGTGGGACATCCCTAGCACTTACCTAGGATGTATGTGCGTTGTCTGGTTATACGCTGAGGAATTACGGAAATGTAATTGGACTTCCCGCTTATTCGAGGAGTGGGAATGGGCGAAATTGTGGCATCCCGCGTAACTGAAAGAAATGGAATTGGAATGGAAGGGAGCTGGCCATTCCGCAACACTGCTGACGGTAAACACGGCGGAGGGTTGCTCCAGTCAATCTAATTTCCCAATTTTCCCGCGTCTCGTTGCTCGAGAGACATCTCTTGAAGTCTTCCGTTGCTGTTGGACTGACGTTGCTGTTTGCTGACCTCCTGTATTTTCTGGTCAAAGTACTCCTTTCAACGCGTATTTCTTTATTGGCTATCCCGTATATCAACCGCACTTTTTTTTTTCAACTGAAAGAACGCTGCCTTGTAGCAATCATGTATTGATATTTGGCTTCAGATATGACCAATGATTTCTTTCTGTTCTGCAGTGCTGACAAGTATGAACGTGGTACCAGATTTAGTGGTTTGGAAGCGTTCTGCCTATAGAAACTTCTTATTGCAGAATTTATCTTTCGTTTTGGAAGGAGGAATCGTTGGACAGACAGGCAGACAGACCAAAATTTGCGGTAACCCAAGAAAGACTACCGTCTTTGAAATACAGGGCCCTGGTTTGGAATCGTACACTGTTAACCCAAGCACGTGCACACATGTGCCCGTTTTCATTGTTATTCGGTATCGACTGCACCTCATATATGATTTCTTGAAGGTGGTGAACACCCTTGTACGGGTGTTCACCACCATTCATATTCTCGTTTGACCTGCTTGCTTTCGCGTTTACGATTCCACCCTCCAGAAACGCTTCCACAGACGCCCACCTGCCGTACGAGCACTGCGCGCCAAGGTAATCCATACCTGGCCATCTGGCGGCCTCCCGTGGAGTCGGTCGCAGTGGCGAGTAAGCGGA